>CM045492.1:26082258-26273879 GCA_024704745.1 Rosa lucieae
AGAATGTCAACACATGTTAATGTGTTAGTTGTTTTGCATTGCGACATATCTAAAATATATGTGCAAATGTGCATTCCATTAGTCTAAGTGAGAGGGAGATGGGGCATTGTGGGTTGGGGGTTGAAGGAACCTGTCTATATTAACTTGATCCAAATACCATAAGATATAATATAGACATGAATTCTTGACCTGAACAAACTTATCAAATTAAACACTTATCAACAAATTCATTATGGATGTCATTAAATGATTTAATTCTTGTATGAGTATGTTCTGGCATCTCTGGCCGCCTAATGCAATTATTAAACCCTATTATTATTATTATTTCTTTTATCTTTGATAATTACATTGTGTGGCTTATCTAATGTTTTGATACATCTGTACAGGTCGCTGAGATTGTTGCTAACTTCATTGTGAAGGGTTTGGTATTCCAGCAAGGTCGTAGTTCAGGCATATTGTCAGGCAATTACAAGTAAGTTTTTCTTAACATCGTATCTCAATGCATGACTTGCAGCTCTTGTATAGTTTTTTCATTAAATATAGATGATTGAGGATTGATCTTGTACATTTTTCTTTTTTACTTCTATAGTTAGTTTTGAGGGTTTTGGCTCATGTAAGTATGTTTGTAAAGCTTAGAGTTTTATTGAAATGCAATAGTAATGAGTACTGAGCAGTAATGAGTTCTGAGCAGTTTAGCATGTATTGTGTTTGGGATATATAAATGTATGTAAGGTGTTGTACAAATCTTGATTATTGTATTTTTTCTGTGTAAGATGGATAAATCATGGATGAATGCTGATAGAAGGTCACGGAAGTTTGAGGTAGGAGTAGGACAGTTTCTGAAATTTGCCTCTGCTAATGCCAACAACAAAGCAAAAATACGTTGTCCTTGCCTAAAATGCTGCAATACTGATGGATTTTCCATTGGAGTTGTTAAGGACCATATTTTTTGGAATGGCATTGATAGTAGTTATAAGCATTGGAGGTGGCATGGAGAACATAGTATAGCTGCCATTTCTGGCAATAGAAGAGGGGAATCTGAAACTGTAGATTGGGATGGGGGTAGTAGGATGGGAGAGAATGATGTAGAAGGAGAGAGTGAGGATGAGGAGATTTCAGAAGACTCAAATGAGTTTCTGAAGTATGTGCAGGATGCCGATAAGCCTTTGTACCCTGGTTGTACCAAGACAACCAAGTTAAATGGTCTGATTCAAACATTCAATCTGAAAGCAAAGCATGGAATGACTGATTCCTGCTATTCTGACATGCTGATAATGATCAGGGGTTTGCTTCCTGAAGGAAATGAGGTTCCTGCATCTTTATATGAGGCAAAAAAATCACTTAGTGCATTAGGTATGGAGTACCATAAGATTCATGCTTGTCCAAATGATTGCGTCTTATATAGACAGCAGCATGCAGATGCTATTATCTGCCCCACTTGTGGTGCTTCAAGGTGGAAATTAGGCAAGGATAAAACTGAAAAAGTAGGGATACCTGCCAAGGTTTTATGGTACTTTCCACCAATCCCGAGGTTCAAACGGTTTTACCAATCGGCCATTACAGCTAAGAATCTGACTTGGCATGATTATGGCAGAAAGAAAGATGGAATGATGCAGCATCCAGCTGATTCCCCGACTTGGGATTTAGTTGACAAGAAATGGCCGGAATTTGGTAGTGAGCCTAGGAACCTTCGACTAGCCTCTCATCTGATGGGTTTAATCCTCATAGTTCTCTAAGTAGCAGGTACTCTTGCTGGCCGGTTATACTTGTGACATATAATCTTCCGCCATGGCTATGTATGAAGAGGAAGTATATGATGTTGACGCTGCTGATCTCCGGACCAAAACAACCTGGTAATGATATTGACGTATATCTACAACCTTTAATAGATGATCTAAAAGTCTTGTGGGATGGGGTTGAGGGAGTATATGATGCCTTCAGAGGGGAATACTTTAAACTAAGAGCTATACTCCTCTGGACCATTAATGATTTTCCCGCTTATGGGAACTTGTCAGGCAGCATTGTGAAAGGATACAATGCTTGTCCGATATGCGTTGATAAGAGTGGACCATATAGGTTGAAGAAAGGTAATAAAATGTCATTCATGAGGCATCGTCGATACCTACCTAGACATCATCCCTATCGAAAACAGCGTGCTGCTTTCGACAATACAGTAGAGGAGGAGCTTGCTCCTGTACCATTAACCGGAGAGGAGGTGTTTGCTAGAGTAGAGGGTATGAACTGTGCATTTGGCAAAAAGTGTCGTCCTGCAAAGAGTGTTGAAGACCAAAGCAGGCCTTGTTGGAAGAAGAAGTCAATTTTCTTTGAACTAGAGTATTGGAGATATATTCCTGTACGACATAATCTCGATGTAATGCACATTGAGAAGAACTGTTGTGATGCTATCATTGGTACATTGCTAAACATTCCCGGGAAGACAAAGGATGGGGTTGCTGCTCGTTTAGACATGGTAGAAATGGGCATTAGGACTGGTTTGAATCCCAAAATTGGTGCCAAAAGAGACAAGTTACCTTTAGCTAGTTGGAATTTGCTGCTAAATGAAAAGAAAATAGTTTGCAACTCTTTTTTCAATATGACAGTGCCTGTGCGGTTTTCCTCAAATGTTAGGAGCCTTGTCTCTATGGATGATTTAAGACTTGTTGGTCTTAAATCGCATGATTGTCACACTATCATGCAAATTCTGCTCCCTGTTGCTTTACGATCTGTTCTTGAGAAGCCTGTTAGGTATGCAATCATTCGCTTCTGCCTATTCTTCAAGGCTATATGTGCCAAAGTGATTGATGTTTCCAAGCTACAAAAAATGCAAGCAGACCTAGTTATTACAGTTTGCTTGCTTGAGAAGTACTTCCCACCATCCTTTTTCGACATCATGATTCATTTGACTGTGCATCTTGTCCGAGAAGTAGAGCTTTGTGGTCCAGTATTTTTTCGATGGATGTATCCATTTGAGAGATACATGAAAGTGTTCAAAGGATGGGTGAGATGTCGTAGGCACCCTGAAGGGTGCATAGCAGAGTGTTATATTGTCGAAGAGGCTGTTGAGTTTTGTGCTGAACGTATGCTTGATGATGCTGGTACTGCTGGAATCCCAGAAAGTAGCAAAGCAGAATTTCGGAATGCATCCAAACCGCTATCAGGTGCTTCCATGATTTCTGTTTATGGAAAAGAAATGCATCAAGCACATCTTTGTGTATTGCAGAATACGGAGGATGCGTTGCCATATTTTCTGTAAGTCATTACTTATTCCTTTTTCCTTTTTTTTTTAGTAATTACATTGCTAAACATTTCCCTTCATTTTTTTCTATTTCTTGCTAAGTGTTTTGTTTTTCTCCTCCATCCAGTGAACATTTGGAGTTATTAAAGTTGCTTTATCCTAAGTTCTCCAAAAATGAAACGTGGTTGAAGAATAAACAGAATCAAACCTTTTCGAACTGGTTAAAAGAGAGGGTAAGTTCTTCATTATTGATACATTTGCAACAATAAAATATTATGTTTTGATGGTTATGTAATGTATGTACTCTTTGCAGGTTTCAAATGAACTCATGTTTGCTGACAATAATGTTTCACAAACAATGAGATGGATGGCAGGTGGACCAAAGAATGAAGTGCCAACATTTAGTGGATACCAGGTTAATGGTGTTGATTTCAACACCAAGGAGCGTGACAATCTTCGATCTGTTCAAAACAGTGGGGTATTTTTGCTTGCTGATGCAATGCAGATTTCTAATGCAAGGGATAAAAACCCTAGAACAGATGATATGCACTTTTACGGTGTGATTAAGCATATATGGGAGTTGGACTACTACAAGTTTAGGGTACCATTATTCAAATGTGATTGGGTAGAGAATGTTAGGGGCATCAAAGTAGACGAACTTGGGTTTACTTTGGTGAATTTGAATAGGATAGGGCACTTAAATGATGCTTTTGTCTTAGCTACGCATGTTAAGCAAATATTTTACATACAAGACCCCCTTGATGTGCAATGGTCAGTGGTAGTAAGGTGTCCAGATAAAGACTACCAAGAGGCTAATGATGATGAGGAGCTACAAGATATTGAAGTCGAACAGCAGCCATTTAATGCCACATTGCCATCTGTTGAGACTTTTGATGATATAGTTGGTGATGATCACATCAATTATATGCGACCTGGAGATGAAGCCATATGGGTTGAGAATGAAAATAGTCATCGTCGCTTATAGGATTAGATAATAGGGTTGTTTCCTTGCACTTTTGTTTGCTTCACCCGTCTTTGTACTGTGTGATTATTGATGAAATATATGAACCTTTTTAATATGTTAGTTGTTTTGTTAGTACTAGGTTCAATTTAGCTGCTAATGTCTTGTGTACTTTTGTGTACTGCGATGTGATATTTGTTTTCAACCATTTATTTATACATATTGCTAACTGTTTACTTGTTTCTTTTAGGTCATGGCTCCCCGGTCTAACAACACAGCCAAAGCTAGAGCTATAGCACTAAGGATAAAGGCATTGCAAATGAAAAGAGGTAAAAAGATCGTGTCAAAACCAGCTGTTGAAGAGATTGATGTACCACTCCAATCTACCTTTGCTCAGCAAGATGCAGCCCCTAATAAAGCTGCAACCCCCAAGAAAGCTCAAGCGACATCAAAAAAAACAAGGTTCAGACTTGCTCACTCTAACAAATCTGCATCCCCAAAGAGAAGTGTATCCAAGCAAGCTGGTAAGTCCAAGAAGGCAGCATATGCACGTAATGTTGGAAAGAGCAAGGCCCCTGATGAAGAGGACAACGTAACCGGTGGACTACAGTTACTTAAGCGTGGGATGGTAACGATGAATCGCATTTCAAGGCGACTTATTCGTGGAAAGAGGCTGAAAGTTGAGTGTAATGCTCAAGGGGAACCAATTGGAAAGGCAGCTAAAGAGATGCAGTCCTATATTGGGGTATTGGCACGTACAAGGATCCCAATATCTATAAAGGATTGGAGAGGAGTGAAATTAGATGAGAAAGACAAAATCTGGGAAAGTATTGAGGTAATTAATCTGACTATATGTTTAATTGTATGATAATGTTGTTATTATAGCTGTGTTACTTGTATTCTACTTATTTTCATTAACAATGAGCAAATATTAAAGAAAGGTTCCCGCTTATGGTTTTGAACATATGCAGGAAGCATTTGTGGTGCCTAAGGAGTGGAAGAAATTGGTTATTACATCAGCCGCCAATAAATGGAGAGAATTCAAGAGCAAGTTGACAAACTGGTACATTATGCCATATTTGGATAACCCTGAACTGTTGGAGTTCCCTCCCGATGATTATCGATCCATTGACCAACATGACTGGGATAAGTTTGTTGCTGATAGGACTACCACAAAATTTAAGGTTTGGCAACTACTGAATTTTAGTCCAATTGCATATAATGCATTTCTTCTATGTCTATCGGTTAAAATCTTCAAGACGCTCTAATATTGTGGACACTTCTGCATACTCTTTGAAGGAACTTCGCGAGGCACAAATAAAAAAGCGAAAGGAGAATAAGTACCCTCATCGAATGGCGCGAAAAGGATATGCTAATCTTCAAGAAGAACTGGTTAGTATAGCCTTTTCTAGAGTACTTTACTGTATAATTGTTCTTCCTTGGATTTAGGACAGAGTAATGATCATTAAACCCTTTCATATAGTCTGAAACAATACCGATCGAAGAACTTGATCGTGCGACAATGTGGGTAAAGGCACGACAAGACAAGACCGGCAACTTCAACGGGCCGGCAGTCAAGAAGACAGTTGAAAAAATTGTAAGTTCAATTACAAGTGTAATTATTTTGTTCTGAATTTTTATAATTAATTTGCATCAGTCATGCATCCATTGCTTCTATTTTATGTTTACAGGACAAACTAAGGCAAAAATTGTGTGAAGGTGAAGTGAATTCTTCTGGATCAGATGATATTCTAACATTGGCATTGGGAAACCCTGAGGCCCCTGGCAGGGTACGAGGTGTTGGTGGCTTTGTCAAGCCGGCTGCTTACTTTAATATACCAAAACGCCGAAAGGAATCTGTAGAAGACACCTTGAGGGTGAGTGTGAAGAGGATATTAGCTGAAGAGAAAGAAACTATCATTGCCAATGAAAGAGCTAAATGGGAGCTGGAGATGGAACATCACATTGCCAAGGAAAGAGCTGCTTGGGAGGATAGGTTTAAGAAGTTGGAAGAAAAGGTTGTGAGGAAAGAGGTTGACAATGATTCATTGAAAACATTGACACCGTTGAATGATATTGGTTCTGGACAAGGCAGTTGTTCCCGGCAAAATGACAAGGGTATGAAGCTTGGTCAAACTGAACTTGCTAGAAATGTCAAGAAGAAGTTAATCTTGAACAATGCTGCACAAGTGGATGTTGAAGAGGAGACTGCTATGCCGTTTCTGGATAGTAAATTGAGCAGCAAATTTGCATCGGTTATTGAGGATGATGTTGGGATAGTTGGTAGACCTCTCATGAAGACTAAATTCTGGGAAGAACTTCCGGTAAACTGCACCCTATGACCTTACCTTCCTTCCTTTACATTCTGTTACCCTTATGGTTAGATTGATAGATCACACTTATTGATGCATGTCGATTTCTGAAATCTGATTTATGCTAACTGTTTCAGAAATCTCAGGTTATGACCAATACGGTCAAGTTGGAGTCTAAGCTAGCAATAAATTCATTGGATAATGTAGTTGCTCTTGGAACCATCGTTGAAGTTGATATTGAGGCTACCAAACAAACAATCCATGGTGTTCCAATGGGAGAGGAAAATGTGCGCGTGTCAGTCACCAAAGCTATTGTTGAAGATGCTTTGCTACCATTTCCTATCAAAGATGAGATTGTCAAAATACGCGATGCAATTGGCACATGCGTTGCTTGGCCTAAAAACTTGATTATACCCCCCACAGTTGAGCAAAAGGTAATTTCATTTGTTCATTAGTACATTTTCAGAAACCCTAAACTATTTTTATCTAATAATGATGCATATTATTGTTTATAAATATAGGAAGGAGTAAAGCGTAAAATTGTGAAGAAGAGAAATAGAGACATATATGATGATGATGATCATGATGACCTTCAAAACCTGCCAGCCAAGTTGCCTTTACCCCTAAAGATGTTGTGCCAATGGGCCAACACATTCTTAAAGGATGGGTTCACCATCCACACCACTTTGGGAGAAGATCTTTTCGGCCATCCAAAGAAGGTAGCTATCTTTAGGAGGGATGTGTATGCGATGACCAATATGAAGGAGATATCGAACGGCTCATTAGTGATGTATATGAGGTTTGTAGTGCACATTAAATCTGTTAAATTGTATTAGGTTGTATGGTGGCCATCTTCAGTGTTGTAATTGCTGTTAAACTAAATCTGCTGTTTTTGTAGCTACCTCTATCAGGTTTTGAAGAAAACAAAGATGCTGGAAATGATCGCCTTCATAGACCCTGATCACACTGGTGCACTTGCGTGTGGAAATCCAACAGAACGAGCTCGTTCTCTAGCTGTTCGGTATGGAAATGGGAAGCCTGGCCAGGTTTTTCTAGTTCCCTATAACTCAGGGTAAGCAATTTTGATTTAGACCTTACCTCCTAATACCTACAGTATAAATGCATGTTATCTTCATTAATTTGGGTATTGAGTTGAACATTTTAATGTTAGTTGTCATTGGATGTTGACGGTTGTGAACCCCGGTGAAGAAGTGGTGCACTTCATGGATCCATTAAAGAGGCGACTCATCACCGGTGAATGGAAAACTATTGTGGACGAGTAAGAGGATATTAGTTTGGTTCAATGTTAAATTGGTTGTTATACTTGCATTTTGCTGGAATTATTTCTATCTAAATGTTACTTTGTAAGTTGTTCAGTTTCTGGCTGATTGTTGTTCTCATCATGTTGTTTCAGTTCCATCAGAATATACAATGCACAGAAAAATAGGAAAGGCAGAAAAATAGTTCAATGGAAAAATTGTGCGGTACGAGTTGCAAACCAGCTAACTATATGCTAGTTGATTTTACTTCAACAAATGTTCTTTTTATTCCATAGCATCAGCCAAGTATTCAATAATTTTATGATGTTTCAGGGCATTCCGGAGCAATTGGGCGATAAAACTTGTGGACTGTGGATTATGCATTACATGAAAGACATAGCGGAGGACAAAAATCAACATTGGAGTGCTAAGGTATGTATATATATATATCAACTCCTTCCAATTCTGATCAATGTTGTGAAACATATCCATTCACATTTAACTTGTATTTTTTTTTTATACTTGCAGTGGGAAAGGAAAGCAAATCACTTCTACACACAAAAAGACATTGATCAGGTCCGGGCCGAGTGGGCAAAGTATGTCAGCCAATTTCAACAAAGCTAGTGTGTCGAGAAGATTCTAATTTTGGACATGCATCATCTATAACCCATATTAACTAGTTATGCAGTTGGTTTAAGTATCTATTTTTGGCCTACAAGTACAGTTTAATTATGATCAGTAGGTAGTATGAGATATCAGTGGTTTTTGGGTCACATTTGTTGATCATGCCAACTGCTATGGGTTATTGAACTGATGTTTATTAAGTTTAGCTCCATGGTGGATGTATGTATATATAGCTGCAGGAACAAATTGATCAAATATTGGTACTTTTGTGAATGGATTTCATATTTGATGAATGCGTTGTGTTGTTTCCAGATTTATATGATTATGGCACAACAGGGATGCGTGTGTATGACATCTGGAATAGTAAGCAACAACAAAATGATGTTGTTGGACGCATCAAAGAACAACAGAAACAAGAAAAAATGTGTTCATATTTGGACACTTAAACAACAGAAAATTGTCATCTAAAATAGAAAGTAACAACAGAATGAAATTCAAGTATGTTGTTTTATATGCACTAAAAAAACAGATAATTGTTGTCTTCATGTCAAAACAAAGACAGAGTCGAACAAAATTTGTTGACTAAAAACTAAAACAACCACAAAATTCTATGGTTACAAACAAAATGAAACAACATTTAACTGTTGCTCAAATTAGCTTCAAGCAACAAATAATTGTCCTATCTATGCTCTTCAACCTTTACTTAACTGTTGTAGAGTATAAACCACAACAATAGATAAATGTAACCTTAACAACTTTTAAACCACACTTAATTGTAATTCCAAGTTATATGCCACAACAGATAACTATTACTATAAGTTAATAAAAACCACAGACAACTGTTATTTGTATTCCCTTTAAACGTCATTTAACTGTCATCTGTGACAAACTCAAACGGTAAATAAATATGGTACGAACTAAGTTCAATGCACACTTATCTGTGGCTATAATGCATATAACACAACATATAAGTGTTATCTTAGGTGACTATAGACGATAGATAATTGTATTCTAAATTAAATACAAATGACAGTTAACTGTTATTGAACTGGAATAAAACAACACTTAACTGTTATTATAAGTCCATTCAGACCACAGAAATTATAAAGAACTGTTATTTGTTTCTAGTTCATACCACATTTATCTGTCGTTTGAATTCACTAGCTCATGTCTCGATTTCATCAGACAACAGAAGACCTAACAAATTTCTGTCGTCTGATAAATAAGACGACAGAGGAAATCTGTCGTCTGATGCCCCAAGAGACGGCACCGTACTAGACAACAGAATTTTTTTTAATCAGACGACAGATCTCCTCTGTCGTCTGATTGCTTTTCTGGCATAGTGATAGTCAAGAAAAACCTGACTATATGACCTTGATGAGATGGATTTTGCTCCTTCCACCGGTGGTTTTTTGCCCGGGCAAAACCAACCCTTTCTTGACTACAGCCAAGAAAATAGTCATCCCCATGACTATTTCCATGACCGGCCAAGCCCAGATGCCAGCTAGGCCATGCCATATCGTGGCTGACGTGAAGAGGAGCTCAGCAATGGTCGACGCGCCAAATGGAGGGAGTGGAGGACTGGGCATCGACGCGTGCCGCCGCAAAGGTAGCTCGACTGACGCCACAGAGCTGCCGAACGATTTGCTCCTCCTGGGCTGCTTCGATCTTGACCTGGGGGAAGCTTCTGGGCGGTTTGACGCCACAGAGCGGCAGGACGAGGTGAGGCGACCTCGGGGGTGGCCGGGTCCTTGGCCGGAGGACGGAGAAAAATCCTGGTCGGGTCGGACGAAAAACAACGGGTCTGGTGCAGCTGGGAGAGAGAGAACGGGAGGGGGGGGGGAAAATGAAAAAATGAAAAATTTTCGTCCTTTGAAACAAAATAGAATTTTTTTTTTTTGCTATTTATAGAAAATTTTCAGATTTCAAAAATTCATAATAAATTCATACGAACTCCGAATATTGCGTTCCATGTATGCACGAGATCGTATCGACGATCTCTATAACTTTCATGAAGGAAGTTTTCCCAAATTATGTATGTGTAAAAAGTCGATTTTCGAGACCCCCCTAAAATTATATAATAATAAACAGTGTTGACCGGGCAAGAAAAACAACGGGTGTAAACCTATGTCCAGTGCCAGTGAATAGTAACTTGACTGGTTGAATTCTTAACTTCTCGACTTTGCCTTTTCTTGACTACGGGTGCACTTGCTCTTATGTGCTTTCATTTTGACTAACTCGTTTGTCAACTTTTTTTATAAATATTTATATAATATTAATTTGGTTGTTTTTTCTTTTCTTTTATAAATAAATATACTCTTTCATATTGCTATTGCTGTTATAAACTTATCCACCTTCACGTTGGGAAAAACTACTCCATGTTGTGATTTTTTTCCTGCCTGTTACATTTATCAAGTTACTATTGTAACCTTTATACATTAATGCACAGATTTTTAGAATTTAATAATGGAAGGGCAATTTCAGGTATCTTAAAAATTTAACAGTTGCTTAATTAATACTAATGATACACACACCAAATCAAATAAGAGAAAAAGAATAATAGCAATCCTAATATGGTAAACATTCTTTTATAATTGTACATTTATATTTGAGTGCATAAATACATGTTTACTCTAATTCAACAATTGCTTCTAACTCGACGTTGAAACGTCTAGCAATTGGGAGGTCTGCATATGTTCTTGTATGATCTGTAGAGCCAAACGGATTGGGAGGCATTTCTAAATTTTCTCTTCCTTCCAACATTTGGACGACTACTTTCATGGATGGACTGTCCACTGGGTGCCATTGGATGCACCAAAGCCTTACAACTGCAAGTTTCTTTGCAATTATGGCATCTTCTTCCTCCTCAATTCTGACTCGTACATCTTCTCCTTCTTCTAGAAGATTGTAAATCCATTCTGGGTAGTAAACGTTATTACCGGAGTCCTGATCTGCACCTTTATTGTTCCTTACCCCCCCCCACAATCTCAAACAACAACATTCTAAAACTATAGACATCTGACTTATAAGATACGTTCCCGAAATTCCTGGAGAATACTTCTGGTGCAATGTATCCAATTGCCCCCCAAGCAGTAGTCACTGACACTATACTTTGATCCTTGGCACATAACTTCGACAAACCAAAATCACAAATTTTCGAAGTCAAGTATCGAATGGTCAGTCAAGCTTGCGAACAAAAAGTCTCCTCATCAATGACGTTGGCAATAAACTAATATTGCTCCAAATCCTCCGATAGCTAGATAAAATTGACTGACCGACTTGTACCTGCTCATTAGTGAACATAATTTTTTATTGGGGGTGGAAGAAATTTTATTATTCAAAACACAAATTAACTATTACAAACAAAACCGATTGCCCAAAAAAAAAAAAGAC
Organism: Rosa lucieae; assembly: GCA_024704745.1. Taxonomy (NCBI): domain Eukaryota; kingdom Viridiplantae; phylum Streptophyta; class Magnoliopsida; order Rosales; family Rosaceae; genus Rosa; species Rosa lucieae. The sequence continues at coordinate 26,094,043 of CM045492.1, forward strand.
AAAACATGTTTTTTTTTTCTTTTTTTTGTGAACATAATTTAGTAAATTACTTGGCCACATATTGTTGACTCAAAAATGAACTTATTGTCCGATATTGGTGGACAAGGAGAGAGAAGAACAGAGCAGATGTATGAAAAAAATATATAAAATACACGTATTGGACAGTGAGAGGGCTTGGTTAGGATTGGCTTACCATGGTTAGGATAAACTAGAAAAGGCAACCGCGCGATGCCGCGGGAATTGGATTTGTTAGTTGTTAACAATTTTTTATGTAGTGCTTAGTCGTTAAACAGTTCTTTTTGTAATTTTGATAAAAAATATAATAGATCATAGTTACATAAGTTTGAGAAGTACAATTTTAGAAACAAAGTTTCTATAGTGTAAGCTTTGAACAGATTACACATTTGCGAGAACTACAATTACAGAAATATGATTAATGAAACTCTTCCATTTTTAAGATTTAAAAAAAAAAATCTACTTTAGTTATCATTTGTAGAAATTTACAAATACAAAAGAGAATTGTTCTCTCACAAAAAAAATAATTAAAAAATAATAAATTTTTTTTTAAATGAAAAGATATGGCAAAATTGAAAAAAAAAACAAACAAAACAAAAGACAGATTGTAATTTTAGTTGAACATTGGGGCCAAAACCGTCATTCCACTGTTACATGAACAGTGATGAACAGTGAATCATCTTTAGTATTACTAGAAAACGTGTCCGCGCGATGCTGCGGGTCTGTTTTTTTTTTTTTCTTTTTTTTCCCAAGTTTCATATATAATAGATGAATACTCATAATCTAAAAAACATCGGCGCTAGTTAGAATATAATTTTTTTTTGTTAATAATAGATTAACAATAAATTAATACAACAAACAACAAACTTTTTTCATAATTTGTTGAAATTTTTAAATACGAAATAAAATCAAAGTGAAAGGATATATGGCTGAATTATAAATAAATAAATAAATAAAAAGGAAATCAAATTGAAAGGATATATGGCTGAATTGTAAAAAAAAAATATATATATATATATATATATATGGCAGAACTGTAATTTCAATAAAAAAAGGGGGACAAAACCGTCTCTTCACTGTTACATGAACATTGATGAACTACTATGAACAGTGCATCAATCTAAAAAACATCGGCGCTAGTTAGAATATAATTTTTTTTTTGTTAATAATAGATTAACAATAAATGAATACAGCAAACAACAAATTTTTTTCATAATTTGTAGAAATTTATAAATACAAAATAAAATCAAAGTGACAAGGATATATGGCTGAATTATAAATAAATAAATAAATAAAAAGGAAATCAAATTGAAAGGATATATGGCTGAATTGTAAAAAAAATATATATATATATATGGCAGAACTGTAATTTCAATAAAAAAAGGGGGGCAAAACTGTCACTTCACTGTTACATGAACAGTGACAAACAGTAATTAACAGTGCAACCACATTTAGTAGATGTAGAATAATGTATAATGGTCAGCCAAGTATTCTGCATTTGGAATTTATCCATGATCAATATTTTGTAACTGCTTATTATTAATTTAACATTCACACACTAAAAGATAGCTAGCTTATATCGTTGACGCTGCAATTGCTTAATGATGTATATATGAGCTACAATAGATCAATCAATTTTATCTACTTCGATTAATACTATTTGTATAGGTGCGGTTTGTGAAATATTTTCATCCCAATCTTGCATATGTGGTTGGTGAATGAAAGTTTGCAGATACACTGATGATATATAGTGAATTATACCTGATGAATGATCATTTTAAAATTTAGTGATGGCTTCAAGCATCGCAAAAACAAAAGGCAAAAGATATTTGCAAGTTGATCATACAGAAGATCATAATAATCAAGAAATGGGTCGTCGCATCAAATGCGTCGAATTCTAGTAGAACGACAGCAGAAAAATAGAGGGTAAAACCGTCACTTCATTGTTCTATGAACAGTGAAGAACATGGATGAACAGGGCGACCACATTTAGTATATGTAGAATAATGTATAATGGTCAGCCAAGTATCCTCCACTCACAAACATCTCATCTGGTCATCTACTCTTGTTTCTTTTTCTCTCATCCATTATTGGTAATCCCCCTGCTCTAACAAAATGAATCTCTCCAATTCTTTTGAGATCGAAGCTACTCAAACACCAGCTTATGTCAGTGGTCAGGCTCAGCTAGCAGAGACCGACGGGGCATTTAGTTCCCGTTCAAATGAGGAAGAAAGGCCAACAATTGGTTCAAGTTTAAGTGGTATCGATACAAGTGTACTGAGTGCTGCAGAAAATGGTGATATTGGTGCCCTTCAGAAACACGGCAAGAATCTTCACCAATTATTGACTGCAACCAAAAACACAGTCCTTCACATTTATATAGCAAGCAGCATAAGCAGCCGAACGTTTTCTAAATCTGATGTAAAGAAGTCAACCGGCATAGTGAAGCAAATCCTTGTTATGTGTCCTTCACTGTTATTGCAGCCCAACGACAACGGTGATATTGCTTTACACGTCGCGGCAAGAGAAGGGCATGCTGCAATAGTTGAAGTTTTTATTGAAGCTGCAAGAGATCGTCGTGAAGACCCTGAGAATGTTGGAGTCGAACAAGTCTGGCAAATGCTTAGGACAACCAACAAGGAGAAGGTCACAGCCATGCATGAAGCCGCGCGCTTTAACCACCTCGGTGTATTGAGAATATTGACGAGAGAAGACCCTGATTTTACATACTCAGCTAACGAAGATGGAGAGACTCCACTTTACCTGGCCGCCGAGAGGGGATATTATCATTTGGTAGTTGAAATATTACAAACTTGCACACATCCAGCTTATGGAGGCCGCTGTGGTAGAACAGCTTTGCACGCTGCAGTGATCTGCAATAGTGAAGGTATACATATATATATAAGCTAATTCTTATTTTTCATTTCTTTAATTGCACTTAATGTTGGAACAGTTCATTCTTTTGTTAATTCTTCAAAGTATAAATCATCATCAATTTCTACGGATTATTTTTTTTGGACTAATTAGTTAGAAACTTAGAACAATGATTATAGGTTTGGTCCTACTTAAGGCCTAAGACTTCGTACCTTAATCGCATCGCCATTCATTTTTTAAAATTTCAAATCAATGTTTTAAGGCACTTGCAAAACATGAACAATTTCATCGTATGGTGTTTAGGAAAATTATAATACGGTCTCGAACCATAATACACGTGGCAGTCTAGGGGGATGTTATTGACTCATATGACTTGTAGTTATTTCTGATTGGTTTCTTAATTTAATTTTTTTTTACCCCTGCATGTGGTTCTTATCAAAATTTGAGTGATATTACTAGTTTGGACCACCAACGGCTAAGTCACATGGTAGTCCAGGACCACGGAATTCCTAGTGGTGTTTATCATCATCCAAAGAAAATATTCATATTCATTAAATACTCAAGATTTAATGTGGGGTTAAATACTAGTTACTATTTAATGTTGGGGAAAAAATCACAAACAGTGTCTGAATTTTGGCTCACTCATAACTTTCCTAGCTCAAGTTTCAAAAATATCAAATGGGTACCTGGGCTTTTAAGCCCGACCCAACATAGATACCTGAAATCACTTTCGCCATTAATCTCGTTAACTCTTCAAGGGTAAACTCGTCCTTTCCCTACCAGTCGTCAACCCTAGCCCTTTTCTTCAATTTGGGTCGGTCAAACTCTTATACAACTCTCATAACCCAAAAGATTCAAATCATCAATCAGAGAATCGAAATTGAAATTTCATCTCTAATTCATGATGATTTGAATCTTTTAGGTTGCTAAAGTTTCAATCTTTATAAAAAAAGATTGGAAATTTGGAGCGAGGGAATCAATTTCAGAATTAGGGGTGTTTCTGAATTGAGAAATGAGGGTGAAGGGAGATGAAGGTGAGGACAAGCACTCCAAGGAAATTGAATAAGTTGAAGAATTGGGTTCGATTGTTAGAGTTGAGTTTCCTCCAACGAAGCTTGTAATTGGGTACAAAGTTGAAGAATAGTATGAATATGTCTAATGATCCATGAATCAGAATTAGAATTGGATGATGGGTAAGCTAATGAGGGGTAGGAGTGAGGAGTATGGAGGTGTGATTGTGCACATGGATGATGAGGCTGGACTCTACCACTTTCATTTCATCTCTTACCTCTTCAACATAATTGTGCTTTGGAAGCTCCAAGGGAGGAAGGGTGTTTGGCTCAGTTACATATCCAAAAAATCCATCTTTCTATTTTGGGATTTGCTACAAAACCCCAAAAATGCAGACCCAAAACCCTTGTGCAAAACCCAGTCCTTCATCCCTCTTCCTAGTGTAAAGTTTCTTCGTCGACTTCTGGGAAATCGTTAGCGGAGAGGACGACTGTAGGGAAAGGACAGGTTTATCTTGGAACGGGGCGAAAGTGATTTCGGATATCTATGTTGGGTCGGGCTTTAAAGTCCAGGTACCAAGTTCAAACGCTTTTTGTGATTTTTTTCATTAATGTTAGGTTAAATACTAGTTACTACCCTATGATTCAGTTCTAAAATCAATTTAGTCCATGAACTTGTAATTTCATTAAAAACACCCATGCACTGTCATTTCTTATCCAATAGGTCATTCCGTCAATCACCAATAAATGGAGCCGTTGAATCATCGACCTGACATGCCAGCTCAGCTCTAGTGAGGCCTGCTTAGGAGGAAAAACTTCCAAACTAACTCTGAGTCACTCTTCCTAGGTGAAATCCCAAAACCCCAAAGGGCCAAACACGTCTTTCAGATCCAAAATGATTGCATATCCAAAATGCTTTTGATTCTTTCCTGGAAACCGACCCCAGCAACGGAAATCAGCCTGGACTGAATCTCTGCGGTGACGACCTTTAGCTTGTGGGACAGAATGGAGACGCTGTCTAGCTCCAGACTGCCCATCTTTTGTTGGAACTACCATGTGTTACTGTCGAAGTTGAAAATCTCGCGGCCCAAAAGATCGCTGAGGATAGCGTTTAACGGCTTTCCCTTGGGGTAGTTGTCGAACCTAGTTTTGATGATGTGCTCCACGTTTTCTGGTTTGGAAGTAATGATGTTCCCAAGGACGTAAATGTTGATAATCTCGAATAGAGACTTTCTCAACAAGTGGGTGTACCAATCACAGAGGTATGATTGTCGAAGTCTTTGGCTCAACTCGAGGTCAGGAAGCTCTGGCACACGTGACAATTGCACCACGGCCAGAGCTAGAGAATGAATAAGAGTATGGAAAATAACGAGATTGACGTTGTGAAGGAGAAGAAGAGAAAGCAAAAAACGGTGGAAATGGATTCTAAATCAGCCATGGTCATTGGGGAGATATCAAAATATGAGAAAGAATAACAATTTTTTGAGCGAGTTCCAAGCATGGGCTTTGTGTTAACAACTTTGTAATTCCCATTTGGGTTATACACTTCAATTGAAACTAGTTTAGCCATGAAAGAAACCAGGCTCATACTTGTCGGCAACTCAAACTGCAAAATTCTACTATGGACCACGTATATTTGGCGCATATTGTTCATTCACTGTTTGTTGGCGAGTGAAATATGAATATGAGGTTGTCATCCCATTGCTTATATTAATGCGCCGGATTTGGGCAACTTTTGTACTCGTTCTCTATTTCTGACTACCTGCACCGAACACCTCCGCAGAAACAAATCCGTTCAAATCCTCCTAAATTCGATTTCCGACCAGATATAGTTCCAAGCTTCTCTTACAATTTGTTGTCAAAGTTTGCTAGAAAACTTGGTTGATCTTACAGGACCCGCCCCGGATTTCACCTTGAAATCCGAAGTGACCCTGCGGGGCCCACCTAAGAAGAAATTCTACCAAAAATTTGGCAGAACTTCCCCTAAAATGGGCTACCCAAACCTGTAGAAAACATTTACACTTCTCAATCAATTCCTCCTTATGCTCCTAGAGCCACCCTGCTCCCCAAATCAACATCAATCTCCAATTCACAAAACACACATCTCAACTCGAATAATATAAATCCCATAGGTAATCAGAGCAATTCTAACAGAAAAGTATGAGAGGAAAACCTAATTCAACGACAGATGCGGAAGCCATGTTGTTGACTATGCCTCCACTCCGCGTACGCCCGACCTCAACCGATTCGCCTGCAAACTGGGCATTTGAAACCGGAGGGCCCAGGGGAAAGTACATAAAATACGTTAGCGTGAGTGGACAAAAATAAACAATTTTTAAACCAAATGGATTTTATACTTTCCCACATTTATTTCCTTAAAAACTCTCGATGCATGCAACGATTTAGAAAACAAATCACGAGAAGCTCCGCTCAAGAAAAACCGACTAGCCCCGCTAGTCACAAACAACTGAGAGGAAAGATCGAAACTCTGATACTCAACAGGATAAGACCAGCCCCGCTGGTTACACGGAAATCAGACTAGGCCCCGCTAGTCGAGAAATGATAGGATATGGGGAAGAGATATCACCATACGGGAAATGGAGCCTCCCAGGCTCTACTTACCCTCAACTGCCACTCACACATAGATTGTGCGAGGAGGAGAACTAATAACCTCGACTTCCACTCACACATAGATCGTGTGAGGAGGAGAACATTACCTCGACTGCCACCCACGTGAGGAGGAGAATAAATCACCTCGACTGCCACTCACATACACAAATTAAGTGAGGAGGAGAACAAGCTACCTCAACTGCCACTCACAAACACAAAGTCTGTGAGGAGGAGACCAAATCACATGACCCGCGTATGGTGAGGAAGAAGATCGTCGAAAGCCAATAAATCTGTATAATTTCCCCACTTATCTCGCAAAATCGGAATCCAATGTATAAAGACGTGACCCCGCACGCCAAGCTCATCTCAGGTTCAAATATAAATAGGGTATAAATAAGTATAAAGTCTTGCTTCATCGAAATCTCCATATAATCTCAAATCGCCAAATATAACTATAAAATAAATAGTATAAATTCCGAGTCCGCATAATTTAAAATCCTTAATTAGGCATTCCCGATGCCAAAACCGAAAGTCAATAAATAAATGAGAAAATCCAACTCCATCGAAACTCATCTCGAGAATCTTCCAGGAACTTAAATCGGCAATTAGAAATATACTTTTTTTTTTTTTATCAAATAAGAACTTCATTAATAATGAACTGCTTACAACGAGTTTTTGGCGACATCTCTTACTCAGAGATGGCCACTAGACTTCCCACTGGGAACTCAATATACTGACTCTAAACTTGCACTACAACTATATGACAAAGACAATAAACGCAGGAGCAGTAAATCCTTGACATCGCGCCTCTCGTCCAGCCAGTAAGAACTCTAAGACTAGACAACTCACTTGTGTCAACACAAACGCACCAACCAGAGTTCTCCTGACTAGCTTTTGATCGACCAAGCCAACACTCGTTGTGACCTAAACTCGACCAAAAGGATTGCCGGACATTCAAACCTGGGACTAAAGAAAACCCAACACCATCACCACCTAATTGTCGACACCATCCATCCACCACTGCTCCAATACGCCATCGTCTCCAACCCGAGATCAAACAAGAACATTCCCACTAGAAGGCCAAGGATGGTTGTCTATGCCAGTATGCCACCGCCAGACAATTTCGTCACCGCTGCTGACCTAACTCCAGAACAGGAACGACCTCTAGACCGCCAAATAGAAGATTGTCTATGCCAAAATTGCAGTGCACCCGACCCAACAGCTAATACTTTAAACAAAACAAAAGAAACCAAACCCTAAAAACTAGTGATAACTGCCCACCACCCAGGGCCCAACAAAATTAAACCCGGCCCAACTGTCTAAACACTGCAGCCCATTAGCTAGGCCAACAAACCTTGCACTAGACCCACCACCATGGCATCACCGGTTCCGTCGTACTGCCTCCAGACCACCACCGCCCTAATCAGTCCACCGCCGGCGCTCCACCATCCAAACCACATCCAACCACCACTTTGTAACAGCCAAGCCCAATCCAGTTTCTGTCGGGCCACTACCACTGTATCGCCTCCTCTGCCGGACCACCCCAGCAGTCTAACCACCTCCACCATTGTCCTGCAACCACCCCCGTTCAAGCACGAGAAAAGCAAACAGAAAACTGATGACAACAGTAGACCGACGGATCCAAAACAGAAGGCACCACCACTCTAGAGGTCAACCGATCCCAATCTCGGCGATCCCATTCGCACTACAGCCAAACCACCGCCACCGATCGACCAGGAAGGGAAGGATCTGATTGTCCAACTCGAACCCGCCACCGAATCGATCCCCGATCCGACGATCTTGACCCCTGCTCGCTCCCCAAACCCGACCCATACTCACTGAACCAAAGCTTGCCCGCCACCGCAAACTCCCTACACAACTTCCACAGCCCCCGGCGGTCCAGAAGAAAGCGCCGAGGATGATCACCCACCATGGAACAGAGCCCGTCCGGCGACAGCGTCAACAGACGCGCCGCCGGACGGAATGAGGAAATTTTCTAGAAAACCCTAGCGGCTGTCGAGAGAGAAGACTCTATCTTGTATTAGAAATATACTTAATTCCAGAAAATTACCTCAGAAATAAGTAATTAGTCAAATAATATTATAAATCATAATCAACCTTTGAAACTCATTATCGAGAGCAAATTCACGAGATAAATCGAGATCGAATTTCCGAAAATCAAATCATTTGCTCAATAAGTAATATGATTAAAACTAGAGCATTATTTAAGAAAATAAATGCATGCATCAATATTTAAAAATAAAAGTCCACTCACAGTACTATTCTGACGATCACGTATACGAGTTCCTTTATCGAGCCAAAGCTCGGTACGACATCCTGTACACGATTATATTCCGTGAATAATTATTCAACAATTTAATATGATTCCTAAACTCAATTCCTCATAAATGACATCTCCCATTCTCCTCGGATTCAGCCCAAATTATACCACTAATACCAATTCATTAATTTAAAGGTTCCAAGGCAGAACCGAGAGATATCCGACGGTCGGATTCTCGTAATTCGATAATCGAAACCCTAAACTTCAAAAATTCATAATTAATTCCAAGCTTCTCCAAAATTCACCAAACTTCACATACAAGCTCTATGATAATTATAGAATTTAACTAGCCAGAAATTGAAATTAAAAAGCTACACCCATTAATTCTTTCAACTGTGACCAAGTTAGAAAATGAGCGGAAATACCTCAACAATTAAAGAGAAGTTTGAACCCGAATTGTGAATAGTAACTCAGAATTCCAAACCTTCGATTCGACCTCCACACTGCAAATCGTGGCTCAAGGCTAGGGGCAACATGATCCTTGGGAAAAACCGCTCCTTCGACGCCGGTTTGGTGGCCGGAGATGGCCGGAATCGCCGGAAATCGACGAAAATCCCAAACTGCTACAGTAAAATTTCACGGGCTGATGCCTCTTTTTCCGGCCAAACCGCCGTGAGCTACCACCACCGGTGCCAAGAGGGGGCGGAGGCGAGTCCAAAGATGTCGGCTTTATGCCACCAGGTGGCCGGAGGAGGGAGAAGGCCGGAGTTGCAGGCGAGCGAGAGAGAGCGATAGCTCGGAGAGAGAGAGAGAGAGAGAGAGAGAAAACGCGGGGAAAGGGGAGAGAGAGGAAATTACCCAGCAACAGTAAATTTTCAAATTTATACTTTCTATTAATGAACAGTAACTTTACTATGTCACTTGTAACATTCGCATACGAACTCCGATTTTTACGCACCACATATGCACGCGCTTGGTTTAACGTCCTCTACGACTTCCATGCAGAACATTTTCCCAAATTTTGACCCGAACAAAAAGTCAACTTTTAGGGCCACTAAAGTTGCTGAAAAAGAGTAAAAGTAAAACAAATTACAGTTTACTGTCCAAATGACTAGTAAACCGGTGAATTTGGGTTCGGGACGTTACAATCTCCCCTCCTTATAAAAATTTCGTCCTCGAAATTTCATATCGCCGAAATAGAAGTAGGACGCACATAACAATCCGAAATACAGCATTCTTCAAGAAGATAGTTCGTCGACTAAACAAAAATGACGATCATAGTGCATGAAAAAAAATGTGCAAGCCTGCTCAAATCATGTAGAAATTAGCTTTAGATCTAGTCCAAGAGTTGGCTAAATAAGATAAAGGAATCAACACACAAAAGGAACAGTCCTCAAGCTGAAATATGGCCAGTCATTGTAATCTGATTGATTTCCACCTTCTAAGGAGTAGACTTATTTCCAAACGTCACAGAGAGTCTTCATTAAGTGAGGAATGAAATCGTTAACTCCAATTGGTTCAATATACAACAATCTCAAAACTTAACAACTCTTCCTTAGATTAAACTTCCCTTTCAACCTTGAATCTAACTAACAAAACTCTGATGATCCCCCACTACAAAGGCAATGAAAACATGCTAATAATCCAAAATCATCCACGTCCGAAGTCAAATCTCTTGTCTTGCTGAACCCTATAGCACCATAACCTCACACATACATGAATTTCGGTGTAAAAGAAAATTCATTTCAACGGTTGGCTCAGATGATACCTGGTAATGACGTCACAAACCACCTGTTAAAAGTATAGCATTCATAAGTTCCTCACAAAAGTCGCTTAGTGACAATACAACCCATTCACCATCAATATTGTGATAATCACAAGATGGTCGTTGCTAATCGACAATTCTAAAACAACAACTTCCTTAGCAACTACAAGGACAGCACTTCCTTCCTTGTTTGTTTGTGATTAAATTCCTAATAGAAGATCGTTCACGTAAAGGTCCCTTAGTTGTCAAGCATAATAAAGGTCAGCCTCGAATGAACCTATAAGTTCTTAATCAAGTAGGTTAAGGGGCCACTACACTTCTGCTGCGCTACTTTGATACCTGACTAAAATCATTGGTCCAGCCTTGAGATGACGCTGCGAGTCGACTAAGAAAACTCATTTGATAGCTACCTTACTAGCCACACATAAACATCTTCCTCAAAACTTTTTATAAGTACGGTAATGTGGAACACTTTTCTAACTCAAATGTGTCGCAAGGAATTTACTAATTACTAATGTCTCAAATCATCCACTACTACCTCTCACAAGTTAGTACTTACTTAACTACTAGGTCATGTACCAGTGTAAGCAAGAATTATAACTACCAACTCTACTCCAGCTTAACGAATTAAATTCGGAAGGAGGTGCATCCCACTCGAGTTGTTCTTAGCCGAGGCTGCACTTCTTTAATAGTCATAGGCCGGAAATCTGGTTGAATCCATGTCATTATCGTTGATCTCTATTGCCCCAAATGATATTCTTAATTCATATACCTCAGTGATTTTCACTATCGAGAGCACCACAATCTGAATTACTAGAAGTTAGACTCGAATCTTGATCAATCCAAATAGAATAGCTTCCTTAATTAGTTAGGAAAACTCTCTCTTATAATTACTTCACCAGCCCAAACAAAACCTCATGACAATTTTATTACAGATACAACATTATGGAAATTTTTCCTAACCCTGTATACACCAACTCCTATACTGGACTACACTGTATCCCAACAACACTTATAAATGTTCCAAATCCGATCCAAGAGTTAACTAACTATAAAAGAAATTCAACTCTTGAAATAAATGATTCTCAAACTGAAACCTTGCCAAACATTTTAATTTGATCGATTCATAGCAACCCCGCCGAACTCAACATCCAAAAGAAAGGTTTACTTCTATTCGTGACTGAAAAACCCCATGTGCAAAGCAACCGGTAAATGGTTCGATACGTAAGAAAAGTGCATCGTATTACATGAGCGTAAAGCACCTCAAATACTGCAAAGAAGAAAATCGACTCACGAATTAAGGAAATAGCTATCGAAGTTATAATGAAATCCACAAGCAGGAAAGAAATTCTTTAATAGTCCCTAAAGGACTCATCGAGAAAACCATCATTGAATGCTGGCAGGATCCCAAAACTTGTTGACTAGCATCGCCCCGCAAGGAAAACTATCACCAAACCTTCTTCGTTATTCTGAGATTCAAAACTTTGATCATCACCACATCACATAGGAATTTCACTTGCATTACTACGGACACTCCGTGGGGTTATTACGACCCATTCTTGATCCCAAGTTCAATGATTTCACCCACACGGATATCCAATGATACCAAGTAGTACCTTCATACACCATAGAAGTGATCAAAACCGTCGAAGACGATTCAAATGTCCTTAATTTCTGAAACCTTTCGAATCCTCAATTCTCACTTTTGCTTTTAATCGATTGCAAATTCCTTAATTTTGCTGTACCGGTCATCTTTCCCTAGCAACATCACCCATCATAAGATGGATACCCGTCCAACATTATGTATCGCTCTCAACGATACCAAGATCCGAAGGTGGTCCCACCACTTTTCCAATCAAATTCCAAATTCAACCCGTAAGAGGTTTGACTCAAAAATATAACTAGAATTCTTGTCAATCTATGACCTGAACTACTTCATGAATCTGCTGGGAAAATCCACGTCCTTACTACTCTTACAAAATCTCCATCATTCAATCTATCAACTGTTCCATTAAGAACTTACTACATTTCAATTCCTATGACCCCAAGATTCAGAATTCAAATCAAACTTCGTATCACATAGTAATTCGTTTGAACCACTATGGATACCCAACGGTGTCACTACCGTCAATCCCCAAAGTTGTATTAAACCATTTCACTGTAATCAATAACCAAAAACACTCAATCTCGAACAATATCCTTCACTTGGACAAAACTATGTCCACAAGTCATTGTCAGGTCAACAGACCAAGGTGTCCAATTAGAGGAAATTTCCAATCCGGTTTTCCTTGTGAATTGCAAAGTATCAATCCAAAATGACTCTCACAACACCAACCACGTCTACATGACACATCCCCCGAAACTCGGTTCAAGGTTAGAACCAATATTACTATTAGTCTCACATTCAACCGCAATTCTGATTCCAAGTATTCAGAGACAGTCCAAAGCTATAATCACTCTTCTCAGATACTCGAACATGAAATCAAACTCCGTTCTCGCACCTTAAACCCAGCTCCAACAACTTACCTGCATCGAGGAAGAAATAACCACAACATTTCCTCGAATTACTCCATAGCACAATTCGAATCTGTAGAGTAGCCTTACTCTACCATTACTAGGGAAAGGTGCATGACATGAGTCAATCCGATACGTAGCGAAATTCCTATGAGGTCGGCGTACAGGAGGCATAGAATCCAAGAAAAACCAACAAGACATGTACCGTACACACTTGATGAGTACAACAGCACCGAAGAGTATATGATGGGGAACCGCTGCAGTCGGGCCATCACTCGGGAGGTACTGAGTAACAACAAGCATATACGGTAACACAATATGATCAAGTCTACAGAATCTGACAACCTAATGCTCCGATACCAACTGACAGGACCCGCCCCGGATTTCACCTTGAAATCCGAAATGACCCTGCGGGGCCCACCTAAGAAGAAATTCTACCAAAAATTTGGCAGAACTTCCCCTAAAATGGGCTACCCAAACCTGTAGAAAACATTTACACTTCTCAATCAATTCCTCCTTATGCTCCTAGAGCCACCCTGCTCCCCAAATCAACATCAATCTCCAATTCACAAAACACACATCTCAACTCGAATAATATAAATCCCATAGGTAATCAGAGCAATTCTAACAGAAAAGTATGAGAGGAAAACCTAATTCAACGACAGATGCGGAAGCCATGTTGTTGACTATGCCTCCACTCCGCGTACGCCCGACCTCAACCGATTCGCCTGCAAACTGGGCATTTGAAACCGGAGGGCCCAGGGGAAAGTACATAAAATACTTTAGCGTGAGTGGACAAAAATAAACAATTTTTAAACCAAATGGATTTTATACTTTCCCACATTTATTTCCTTAAAAACTCTCGATGCATGCAACGATTTAGAAAACAAATCACGAGAAGCTCCGCTCAAGAAAAACCGACTAGCCCCGTTAGTCACAAACAACTGAGAGGAAAGATCGAAACTCCGATACTCAACAGGATAAGACCAGCCCCGCTGGTTACACGGAAATCAGACTAGGCCCCGCTAGTCGAGAAATGATAGGATATGGGGAAGAGATATCACCATACGGGAAATGGAGCCTCCCAGGCTCTACTTACCCTCAACTGCCACTCACACATAGATTGTGCGAGGAGGAGAACTAATAACCTCGACTTCCACTCACACATAGATCGTGTGAGGAGGAGAACATTACCTCGACTGCCACCCACGTGAGGAGGAGAATAAATCACCTCGACTGCCACTCACATACACAAAGTAAGTGAGGAGGAGAACAAGCTACCTCAACTGCCACTCACAAACACAAAGTCTGTGAGGAGGAGACCAAATCACATGACCCGCGTATGGTGAGGAAGAAGATCGTCGAAAGCCAATAAATCTGTATAATTTCCCCACTTATCTCGCAAAATCGGAATCCAATGTATAAAGACGTGACCCCGCACGCCAAGCTCATCTCAGGTTCAAATATAAATAGGGTATAAATAAGTATAAAGTCTTGCTTCATCGAAATCTCCATATAATCTCAAATCGCCAAATATAACTATAAAATAAATGGTATAAATTCCGAGTCCGCATAATTCAAAATCCTTAATTAGGCATTCCCGATGCCAAAACCGAAAGTCAATAAATAAATGAGAAAATCCAACTCCACCGAAACTCATCTCGAGAATCTTCCAGGAACTTAAATCGGCAATTAGAAATATACTTAATTCCAGAAAATTACCTCAGAAATAAGTAATTAGTCAAATAATATTATAAATCATAATCAACCTTTGAAACTCATTATCGAGAGCAAATTCACGAGATAAATCGAGATCGAATTTCCGAAAATCAAATCATTTGCTCAATAAGTAATATGATTAAAACTAGAGCATTATTTAAGAAAATAAATGCATGCATCAATATTTAAAAATACAAGTCCAATCACAGCACTATTCCGACGATCACGTATACGAGTTCCTTTATCGAGCCAGAGCTCGGTACGACATCCTGTACACGATTATATTCCGTGAATAATTATTCAACAATTTAATATGATTCCTAAACTCAATTCCTCATAAATGACATCTCCCATTCTCCTCGGATTCAGCCCAAATTATACCACTAATACCAATTCATTAATTTAAAGGTTCCAAGGCAGAACCGAGAGATATCCGACGGTCGGATTCTCGTAATTCGATAATCGAAACCCTAAACTTCAAAAATTCATAATTAATTCCAAGCTTCTCCAAAATTCACCAAACTTCACATACAAGCTCTATGATAATTATAGAATTTAACTAGCCAGAAATTGAAATTAAAAAGCTACCCTAGCCGCCGCTACCGCCGCCACCGCCACCATCTCCGATGGCCACCAAAATTTGGCAGTAGCACCTTCTCAACACACCCATTAATTCTTTCAACTGTGACCAAGTTAGAAAATGAGCGGAAATACCTCAACAATTAAAGAGAAGTTTGAACCCGAATTGTGAATAGTAACTCAGAATTCCAAACCTTCGATTCGACCTCCACACTGCAAATCGTGGCTCAAGGCTAGGGGCAACATGATCCTTGGGAAAAACCGCTCCTTCGACGCCGGTTTGGTGGCCGGAGATGGCCGGAATCGCCGGAAATCGACGAAAATCCCAAACTGCTACAGTAAAATTTCACGGGCTGATGCCTCTTTTTCCGGCCAAACCGCCGTGAGCTACCACCACCGGTGCCAAGAGGGGGCGGAGGCGAGTCCAAAGATGTCGGCTTTATGCCACCAGGTGGCCGGAGGAGGGAGAAGGCCGGAGTTGCAGGCGAGCGAGAGAGAGCGATAGCTCGGAGAGAGAGAGAGAGAGAGAGAGAGAAAACGCGGGGAAAGGGGAGAGAGAGGAAAATTACCCAGCAACAGTAAATTTTCAAATTTATACTTTCTATTAATGAACAGTAACTTTACTATGTCACTTGTAACTTTCGCATACGAACTCCGATTTTTACGCACCACATATGCACGCGCTCGGTTTAACGTCCTCTACGACTTCCATACAGAACATTTTCCCAAATTTTGACCCGAACAAAAAGTCAACTTTTAGGGCCACTAAAGTTGCTGAAAAAGAGTAAAAGTAAAACAAATTACAGTTTACTGTCCAAATGACTAGTAAACCGGTGAATTTGGGTTCGGGACGTTACATGATCCCTAAAAGTCCCTAATTTCAAAACCATAAACAGAGGCTAGACGCCGGTAGAGCTAAACCATACTTTACCTCTGACAGTGCGGTCCAAATCCTCAACCTTCATAACATCAGGGGTGATGATCTTTTCTATTATCAGCTATGCAATCCTATCGCCCGCCTTGATCTCAAATTCAACATCGAAATGGTTAAACATAATCACCCTCGGTCACAACGCTACAAATAGAAAAAAAATCCTACTTAACTTTTGAACTACGTTGATTAGAAATTGAAAGCAAAATTAGGTGGCGGAGGTGGCGCGCGGGGGTAAAGCGGAGGAGATCACAGCCGTCAGGCAGAGAGAGGGAGTCGAAGCTGAGATTGTGGTTGAACTAAACCGACAGGAGATGAAGGCGAGGTTCTGGGCCGAGGGAGGCGAGGATATAGCATAACCAGTCTCGGTTATGTAACTGCATGTGTCGATCACGCGCCGAATTTCGGCTTGCTGCAGGTGGACCTTGGTACATGTAAGACTCTTCGCTTAAACTGAGGGTAGCAACTATCCAAACCGAAGCTCTTTAAATTTCTGGTTCCAAGTATAATTAATTGATAGGTGGGCTCTACAATATGTAGTAGTCTTCACTAGCAAGATTGATTAATCACGTTGACTATTGACTTTCTGATCTGTTTGACCTATTGATGTTAAGCTTTACAGATTTTTTATTTGGTTCGATTAAGGATTGTGAATTGTGAGATGTGGGAGAGGGTTATATAAGATTATAAGGGGGTGGGATAGGGTAGGGTAGGGCACATTGAGAGTGGTATATTATTTTTGAATAGTAATGGAATTGAAAAACGGACACAGAAGACTGATTCAAGGCTAATCAACTTCTGAAAGTAAACTTTAGGTTGCTTCTAAAATCTGCTGCCAATGACCTGTCATTTTTAATTAACACTGTTTATTTATTTATTTACCAAACATAATCTAATCTAAAATTTTAGATAAAAGCTGATTTTTTTTTTAAGTGACGCAATCTCAAACAGACCTTAATTAGTATTTCTTATTTGCTGCTTGCATAGAAGAATTCCATAGTCGTGGGTCATGACTCATGACCAACATTTGACATGGGAAACAACAATCATTTGACATGGGAAACAACAATCAAGTCATATTACGTTAAGGTCACAAAGTCTTCATAAAACCTATATATATATATATATATATATTTATATCCTATCCAGAGCGGAGTTCTGCTTTGAAATTAACATGTGAAGTTAAGGGTGTAAATGAGCCGAGCCAGAGCGAATATTAAGGTGATCATGTTCGGCTCATTTGTTTTTTATCGAGTTTGAGCCGGGCTAAAGCTTGAATTTTTTTTTTCATGCTCAAGCTCTGCTCGGCTTGAATATTTTTCTTAAGCCCGAGCTATGCTTGGCTCGGCTAGATTTATTGGACAAGCTCGAGCTTGAATAGGCACGGCTGGGTTCATTTGACTTTAAATTTAAAAAATAAAAAAGGAAGAAAGAAAATTTAAAATAATAATCCAAAATTTGATGTCCATCCATTACACAAATCCCTTTTGACTTTATTGTAATTTATTTTACTTAAATTCTCATATTCTCTTCCAATTGAAAATGAAGGTAATAAAAACAATTAATGATTTGAGACTAGAAAAATTATATTTTTATTTATATTATAAATTTTCATGAGTCGAGTTTAACAAACGTTGAGCTTTAACAAGCTCGAGCCACTCATGAGCTAGACGAGCCGAATACATCATTGTTCAAGCTCGACTCTTTTTTTGTCGAGCCTAATATTTAGCTCAAACTCGGCTCATTTATCTTACGAACACGAGCCGAACGAGCTAAAATTGAGCCGAATACGAGTCGAACACGAGCTGTATCGAGTCTATTTATAGCCCTATGTGAAGTTCGAGTTTTAGATCACTTTTCGGTCGCATATCCGCATCTCGATTATTCAGTTTTGAGGTACTAGTGTATAGATCATCTCTGCAAATTTTCAGCCAAAATGATGATTGTTAAGGCATTGATAACTCTCTTAAAGCTAGTACCATTCAGGTTGACAGATTCAGTACGTCCATTGGTTTAAGCGAGTTTGATACCTTAACGATCATCAATTTGGCTGAAATTTTGCAGAGATGATCTATACAATAGTACCTAAAAACTGAATGGTCGAGATGTGGATATGCGACCGAAAAGTGACCCAAAACTCGAACTTCACACGTTAATTTCAAAGCGGAGCTCCGCTCTGGATAGGATCTGTATATATATATATATATATATATTTTTTTTTTTTTTTTAATTACAAATATTTATAATGCCTACGATTCTGTCTACATATATATGACTTTATTAATTACAAATATTCTTTGCTTTAGGAATGACAAGCAAATTACTAGAGTTCACTAAATGTCCTATGACCAAAGCAGTAGATGAACAAGGATGGACTCCACTTCACTTGGCAGCATTCCTTGGTCACCTTTCAATTGTAGAACAACTACTGGCACATGATAAGTCTGCTGCCTTCATTGGAGACAAGTATGACAATATGACAGCTCTTCACATTGCAGCCTCCAAAGGCCATGTACACGTAATTAAAATGCTCATTTCTCACTGCCCTGATTGTTGTGAACTTGTCGACCGGAGACGCCAGAATGTTCTTCACTATGCGTTCAAAAACAGGTTGTATCAAGTGGAGGACTTAGTTTTGAAGAAGAAATGGCTAAGAAACATCCTCATAAATGGCAAGGATGTTGACGGAAACACTCCTCTCCATCAGCTTGCAGATTCTTTGTATTGGGGTAAAAATTTCGTTGGTGATGCTCAAGTTGATAAACTGGCATTAAACAAGAAAAATCTAAACGCTATCGACATCGTAGTAGCTAAAAATAATACTTTTCCAGTAGACAAGGTATGACCTTTCACTTAATTATTGCTTATCCTTAAGTGACATTGATTAAGTTCAAATCCCTTTACTCAAGATAAAAATAGGAAAAATCCAAAATATGGTCGTTGTTAAATCAAACTTCATAAAGAAATTATCGAGAACATTTCAACATACACTATTTATCCTGAAATTTATGTCTTTCAATGATATCTCTTTTTGTTGGCAGGAAGATTTTAAACTTATGTTGAAAAGAAATGGTGCTAGACCAGGCTATCATCAAATTACAAGGGACGACGAAAATAAAATAGAAGCAGTACAGGAAAAGGCTCACACATTCTCTACAGGCATGGCAAAACAGACCAACCTAGTAGTTGCTGCACTCATAGCAACTGTAACATTTGCAGCAGGTTTCACTGTGCCTGGTGGTTACCAGGGCGAAAAAGGTTTCCCAGTTCTAATAAGAAATTCAGCTTTCAAAGTATTTGTCGCAACAAATACAGCGGCAATGGGACTGTCCACTTCTTCCGTCATGATGTGCCTTTTTTTGTCGGCCGACAAGGAGGAACAAATGACCGAATCTTTTTCATGGTCACTCGTGACGACCTTGCTTGCCTTGTTTGCAATGGTGATTGCATTTCTTAGCGGCACAATTGCAATATTAGGTCATTCTGACCCAGGATTTGCAGGTTTTGTGTGTTACCTTGGCATCGGATACTTCCTTGTGTATGCTATGATCTTCGTCAAGAGGCTCTTTGGTGTTCGTCTAAGACGTCTAACATGCAAGGACGGCTAGAATTGTATATGTTTAGGCCGCAAAAGATCTTTAATTAAGTGTGAGTGAGTGGTTGTTGCTTATCAACTTTGGCCTTATCAGTATATATTTATGGATAATATATATTTATCAACTTTGTCCTTATCAACTTTGTCCTTATCAGTATATATATTAATTTATATATTTATGGATGTTTGTGTGCTTTAAAATATTGGTAGGGGATGTGTATGTTTAAATGACTAAAAAATCGATAATTATTTTGGCGAAATTTTCGCTTTTTTTAGGCTCCGATATTTTGGAAGACTTCCAACAATATTTTGTGCGATATTTTCAAAATTTCGTCGCGATATATTATGATATTTTCAAAAATGTGCGATATCTCCGAAATTTTAGGGAATATTTGCGAATATTCCTCAAATAAAATATTCGTCGCGATATATTACAATATTTTCAAAAATGTGTGATATCTCCGAAATTTTAGGGAATATTCGCGAATATTCCTCAAATAAAATTCAAGTAGAAGCCTGACTCTGTCAAGTTTCGAACCTGTCTCCATCAAGTTTCGAACCTGTGTCTCCGTCAAGTTTCGAACCTGTCTCCTCTGATATCAAGTCAAAAAGTTCCCCAACCAACTCGACTTGGGTTGATTTTAGTTGTACTATGTTTTTTTTTTTATATTAATACGTTTTTTTTAAAGGGGGTTGGTGCGGCTGCTCTCAAGCCTTGATTAATGAAATTGCAGAATACAAGGAGGAATAAATTACTAATTTCTTTAGACAATTAATTTAAACCTCTAACTTCTAAGATATAATTTAATTTTTTTAGTTTTCTTACTCTAATATTCCTAAATGTTTTTGCCATGTTGGAAATATTAATATAATAGGCCATGAATTAATTGCCTATTATATTGCTGCTTGCGCTTTTTTTCCAACTCAAAGCAATTAGTAAATAAGTGTCTCTCTTCAAGCTAAGGAGCATTATGTTGGACCGGCTTTGGAACACTATGATCACTTTCAGTACAAGCATCTGTACGTAAATCATAATTAAGTGATGAAAACTTTGTATCCAAAAACTTAGTTTAATTAAAAATTTTGAGAATTGGGAGTAATATCTAAACATCTCAAATAGCAGTATACCAACGTGCTTCTATATTCAATTGATTTAATGAAAAAAACTGTATTGACTACCAACTGGAGTTTTTTTTTTTTTTTTTTTTTTTTTTGCAGCTTAATTGTATGAAGGGTAAACTAGGATTGTGAAATATTCAAAAATTGAATGAGGTTCGACTACTGATTTTGGAAGTATAAATAGAACGTAAAAGAAGAAGTTTTATTGATTTCATTGGACGATGGGCGTTGTGGGAAAATTAGGGAGGTCTAGATAGCAAATTGGTTATCTATAAAAGTAAGTTGGAGGTCTATTAAGTTGGGAGATCCAAATGCCAACTTTGGAGGTATGAATAGAAGCTCCCTTAATTCATTTGCATTTATTGATTGAAAAGCTCTACAACTTTGTAAAATTTCTAATTAGAATTGTATATTCTAAAAGTACCAAATATTGTATGGGCAACTTTGAATATTTACTCTAAATTACTATAATTCACTATGAAACGAACAGTCCCGTTCCCCTGGTCAGCATTTTCGATGAAAAGAAACTTGTATACTGTTTTTTTTTTCTTTTCAATATAATAGATAATTGATCAAATAAGTAGTTCATAATGTTTCACTTAAAATTTCAATGATTTTCTTCTAATTTCCATAATTTTTTTCAAAAATTTATCGATATTGAAACTTTCTCGATATTTCCTCGATACTCAATATTTTGGTCATTGGTATGTTAAGGACAAAGTTATAGACTTACTACTAGCACAGACCACTCAATTTTGGAACGCAATGACTTAACTAGTAGGGCATCCCTTCGTGGAAATGTTGTGTGGAAAGGTTTTGAGGGTTCATGGGTTGTAGAGTTGCTTGGATGAGTTGTAGTAGTCGGAACCAAGAAAATTTGCTTATTTGCATGAATTAAAAATTTGTAAGCTTTAGAGCAAACTAGATAATTCTCTCGCAATGCTGGAGTTTTTTTGCTCAAATTTGTATGTCATAGTTAATTCCCTTGAATTTCATTGTACCACTTCAATATATGCACTTACATAACATACTTTCACTAATACTATACCAAAACTGCATCATAGAATCCTGGAATATGCTCAGTTTTGAACTGCTTTTGCAACTAGTGACCCGTTAATAAGTATAGATTCCTAAGCAGCCTTTGAAGCTGTTGATTCCATCCCTAAATTTGAAATTGATTTATCCAGTGTTCTGCATTTTGTAAGTGATGCAGCTGAAATAGCCTCACAATTTAACCCTGCAAAATGTAGTTGTTAGTATAGGATAAGCAGGGATCGTTCAGTCGGGGGATTGTAGGGTACACCTACACAAAAAGGTCAATTAACAAATAAAAGAATAAAATGGGGGGTTTTGAAATTTGGTTACTAATCTACTTAAAATAAAAACAAAACAAATAAAATTATCAACAATGATCGACTTTTTCACACTCAAATCAGAATTTTCAAACCATGTCAATATGCAATGAATTGTTTCAATCTATACAACCTAAAATTGTGCCAAGACTAAATATCATGAATGAATTCAAAGTACAAGTCTGAAGAGATCGAATACCACTGTAATACCCCGAAAAAAAATCCAAATTAAATTCCGGAGATTTTTAGTAATGATTTCGTGGTCATGGGAGAAAGTACGAAGCTTTGAGGGGTTGTGAAATTAGTTCGAACGATGTTATTTCGAAAACGTGCGTTATTAGGGGCACGCAGAAGTTGACTTTTTATACGTACCGAATTTGGGAAAATTTCCTTCATGAAAGTTGTAGAGCTCGTCGATGCGATCGCGTGCATATGTGGAACGAAAAAATCGGAGTTCGTATGAATTAATTATAATTTTTTGAAAAAGTTTCCAGTTTGGTATAAAGCTTCTTTTTTTGGAAATTTTCCAAAAATATCTTTGGCTTCCGGTTTTGGAAACCTTCATTCCTCTTCCTCCCTCTCCCCCCGACCGGAAAACGCTGCAAATTTTCGTTCGGCCATTTCTTCCTCCTCCGGCAACCAATTCTCACCAAACTTCTTCCATTGGCTTCGTATGGTCCTTGCGCACCCGTATGTGGCAACCTTTCACGGCGGCGAGGCCTCTAGCGGCGGCGACAAGCTTGTTTCGATTTGAGTTCGATTTTAGTCAACGCCGGTTTTCTCCTAGCTCCGGCCACCAAAACCTCCGATCCTTACTCCATGAACTCGCCTCAACCTGCTGATCATCATACTAGAAGGATCGCACCTGGAGTGACCGGTTTCACGTTCGTCGGATCTCGACCGGTTTTCGATCCGAAAACCAAAACCTTTCAATCGTGATATCTCGAGCTGTAGTGCATCGTTTTGATTGATTCTTGAACCAGTGAGTTCAGCTTGATGTTATTAACAACTCTCTAGAAGGAATAGAGGCCTGAAATTGAAGTTTTTACGTCGAAATCGTGGCTCGCCGGTTTCTGCATTTCTTCGCCGGTTTCTGGAAATTTTCCGGCCACATTCAAACTGTTCTAGGTAATTTTCGACCACTTCTGTTCATTTTCAGACTTCATTCTAGTTAGGAAAATTGTTGGGCCTGATGAGATGAAGAGGAGCAGCCTGGCCCCGACACCATTGGCGGTGGTCGGCGGCGGTTCTGTCCAAACTCCGGCGGCCCTTTTCCGACCACCTCCGGGGGTCAAAAATGTGATTTCTTTACATCTTTAGATTATACATTTCAATACGATCATTTCGATATATTGTACGCAATTTTTGGATATCGTATGATTTAGTTATGAATTTTACGGTTTTGATTAATTTCGATTGTTCGATTAATGATCTGTGAAGATCGGACCGTCCGATGGACTTGTAGTTTTGATATGTTGATCGTATGACTGTCCCAGTGATCATGTGTGGTCATGGACGAAGATCCGACCGTTGGATATTCGTATAATTGCTAAATTGTGATTCGGAGTGCGATTCGTGAGAATCCGACCGTCGGATTTTCATGAAACTTTGTGGGGATGTTTATAAGGAAGATTCAGGAAGATCCAACCATTGGATCTTCGTGATAATTTTGGAGGATGATCCTAAGGGCGATCCGTGTGGATCTGACCGTTGGATCATCATATAATTTCGATCTGACCGTTGGATCGTCGTTTAATTTTGTTTATGAGTTGTGGGCTAAGTTATGATCATGTTTGATTAGGTGATTGACGGTCTTCCTTGGTGAGCGGTTTTGGTGTGTATTGTGAAATTGAAGACGCAGCGGGATTAGAGGTGAGTAAACCTCACGTGGTTCATATTACGAACCGAGTACTTTTAATTACTTTATTTTGTCGTAATTGTGTGAAAATATTTATCGAATAAATATTTTTTTTTAATCATATGGACTTGATCAGCTACGGTCCATAGGTAAGTAAAATGATTTTAATTATACAAAATGAATTTCACGATTTTTATGCTTGAATTATAGTTGGTATTAGTGATTATCCCTGAGCGGATGATTACGTATATATATATTTACGTGGATATATATTTGGAATGGCGTGACATTGAGGTGTGTGTGGAATTACGATAACTTGGTTGTGATATGATATTGTCTTGGAAATTGCCATGATTATTTATGATAATGTTAACCGATAAATGTGTGTGATAATCATGTTGACCTTCTGAGTTGATTAGAGGGTAGAAATGTAGTGCTCTGAGGACGGGAGAGTCCGAAGAACGCCGGTTAAATAATAACCGAGATGTAGTGCTCTTAAGAAGGGAGAGTCCGAAGAACGCCGGTTAAATAATAACCAAGATGTAATGCTCTGAGGACAGGGAGAGTCCGAAGAACGCCGGTTAAATAATAACCGAGATGTAGTGCTCTGAGGACAGGGAGAGTCCGAAGAACGCCGGTTAAATAATAACCGAGGTGACAGATAACGATGTTGTTAGAAATCTAACGTGTTATTGGTGTTGGGTCCAAACAGTTGGGATGAACTAAAGTGGGGATATTGTGGTTAGAAGATTGTGGAAATGTATTCGTTGTGGATTGTCCGTGTTTTGTTTGATGTTTCCTCACAGATGTTTTGATTGTTGGTGGTTTACTTGAGTTAAAATAAATATGAATTAAAATCAACATTTCCTTCTTGTTTACTCATACGGGCTGTCATGGCTTACCGGGTTTGGTGTTGTTGCAATCCCGGTACACTATTCAAATTGTGTAGCGGGTAGTCCTGCAGGTCAGGAGGATCATGGCGGAGATCGTGCGGATTAGAGTATTTGTTTTAGTTTTACAGCCTTGTAAATTGTGAGGTGAGTGATGCTCAATTTGAGCTTTACAAATTTACTTTGTACAAGTGAGTTGTATTATTTAAACTGAGGTTTTCGAGATTTGAGATTTGAGTGGCGTGTGTTGTAGTTGTTTATTCATGTTTCGAATTTTGAAATTTTTATTCAAAATTCGGGGCGTGACAACCACTTTAATTCTTCTTTTTAATCTCCTAAGTTAGGAAAAGTCCATAACTTAAAATATTTCATATAAAACATCACGTTAATACTGAAGACCATCCGTCAACATTAAATATGAATCATTAAGTGCAATTAGAATTTTGAATCCAAACATGTGCATCCATAAGAAGTTAAAAACGCACAAACATGTAGCATATAATCCCGACCATTGTACATAGCCTTTACCACTTCAATTTATGCCCTGAAACGACTAGGTGAATTAGAACACAAATTTGGCTTTATAAACCTGCAAATTAACATCATTATTCAACCAAAATCATATTCTTAAAGATATAAAAGGATGGCATAAAATAAGATTGTAAAGATATCATAAACAACTCAAGAACATAAAGATATGATTCTGAAAATTACTAACATAAACTCATTCTTAACAAAAGTCCAACTCGAATAACAAAGTTCATAATCAAAATCTGAAATTCAATACTAAAGAGTATGAAAACAGAAATAAGGGCCATGAATTACACTTTTTGATCTTCAAGGAAGCTTGGAGAACGTCAAGAGAAAACAAGGCTTGGCCTTCAAGAACACGAATAGCCTTGGAGAAGTCCTAAATCTCTTCACGACAAGAGGCTTTTTTTGAATTTTGGAGAGGGTTTTGGAGAGAAGAGAGATAGGCTAATGAACTGAATTTTGCGTGAAGAAGTGATGATTTTGGAGTAGAGAATGACTGCTATTTATAGTGGAATTCTCCTCTCTTGTGATGCAATCATGGTCATTCATCTAGAGGTGATTTCTCTTCCAAATTTCCTTGATTTTCTCATGATAGAGTCTTGATTTTTCTGATCTCTTTTCTCCTAAAATGCTCCTTCTCTTTCCCTTGAATAGTGACCAGATACATCCCTTATTCCTCTCCTTTAAATTGCACTAATTTCTTCTTGCAAGATTTGTGCACACAATGAACTCCTACAATCAAGAAAAATAAGAATTTAATTAGAGTTATAATCAATAGAAAATAAGATAATCAAGAATAAATATTGACTATAAACACTCCATTTTATCTCCTTGAATTCTTCCTGATTTATGTAAGTCTCATTTTCTTTTAAGTTTTCCTTGAATTCATCACTCAAGAGTTCTTAATTTGATGGACTTCTAAATTCTCTCTTTAAAACAAGAAAATCAGAAATAGGAAAGTCCAAAGGAACAAAGTTCCCTAAAACAAAATAGGAAATATTTTCTAAAATGAAAAAGGAAAGTTTCTAAAATGACTCATCCTTTATTTACGCTTATTCCTGCTCTTTTTCGCCTCTTTTCTCCATTTCCGTCCTTGAAGTACCTAAAAACATAAACTATATTATACTTAGGAATGTAAGAGAATAACTTGGCCAAATGAGGGAAAATACATACTAAAAACATCACACTTTGTGCTCCTATCAGTAAGATTCATAAGATATAACATTGTGACAACATCAATAAGATTAAGAGAAGGTTAGGAATTGGAATACTGCATAGTATGCATAATGAGTCTTTGAAACTTGCCCGTAAACATTAGTTGGTTCCTGTTCTACATCCCATCTAAAAAAAAGAAATGAAACCAACACATCAAATTTTTGACAAACTAGCAGATCAAGGTAAACAAAAGATAACCAAATAAGAAAAGGTGATGTACTCACAATGGATGAATCACAACCAAATAATAACTTCAAATTGTCACTGTCAACTCTTGTCTTCAAATTTAACTCACAAAAAATATACTTCCACTGAATTCATGTGTTTAAACTTTAAACGAAAGAACTTCAAGTTATGATTAGATATGTGTAGCTTACTAGTATATATCAACCCATCAGCTTGAAATTTCAGTGTGGTTGTAAATGTTTTTATCTTGATGTGGGAGCCAAAGCAATATCCTGTACAATGGATACATTGTCAGTTAAATGAAGACGGTCAGTTCCAAACACGACTTATGCCGCTTCATGACTCTCGTCATGAAGCATTTTCCAAGAGGTTCATGAGCTTTATATCAAGGCAAGTTGCTCCTTACCGGCCCCCTTTCTAAACTTCCACGTACAGTTCCATGATATGTTCTTAAGGTAGGGTAGACATGTTCTGTATGCATTTTGTTAGGTCTATAATTACCTAGTAATTATTTTTTTAATCTTGCACTTTTACCTAACCTTTATGTTTATTTATATATATTTATTATGTTTTCCTTATCATGTTAGGAAATGATGGAGAACCTTGGAAATGCATTAAAAAGTCAATCTTAGCACATTTTTCTACTCCAGTTAGGAGAAACTGAGCCAAGGAAGGAGGGAGGAGCGTCAGCCTGACCAAATGAGCTGAAACTTTCTAGATCCATTCTTGCACTCTTCATTTCTGATGAAGAGTGCAAGAGATAAATCGGAGGGGAAGACCTTCAAAAGATCAATCCAATTTTCTGACTAAAAGACGAAAACTGCAAATCGGACCTGAACGAATTCTGGCAGAATTTCCGACCAAACCACGGTGATCTAAGCTCTGAAATTTTACCAGGATGATCTATATTTACGGAGGAACATTTGTTATGAAGACATCAAGGGAAAAGTCTGAAGTTTTGGTGGAGATAAAATTTGTCTCCCATTTATGACAAGTGGGAAGACTTTTTGGGGTTTTTAAGTCATTTTTGATAGACTAGATCCACAATTTGTGTTTACACATGTGTCTATCAGATCTAGCCCTTCATTTATTTTCATCTCCACCCTCCATTCATCATTTTTGGCCTATAAAAACATTCTCCCCTCACTTGGAACTTTTTTTTAGCTTCTCTTCTCACTCTCTCACACATTCCTCTTAGTTTCTTTGCTTTAGTTCATAAATTCTTAGCTTTGTGTAGAGATAAGTGTATAGTTTCTTGGGTTCTTAGTTTTTCCTTACCAAAACGCGAAGTATCTATACATTTTTTATCAATCACAAACTCTAGTTTCATATAGTCAAGCCTTGTTCTTCATAGTTCTAAGAGATTTGTGGAATTGTATGGTGTTTTTGGTTCCTTTCTCTTATTAGAAACCAAAAATACCATACTAGGAAGCATTTCTTACTTTGTTGTCCATCTTGGAGGGTAGAAAGTGTTCTTAGAGGTATGGTTTGGTTCTTTTTGGAAATCAACCCGTGGGTATTCTTTCCTTTCTCTACTCTTTTCTCTCTTTACTTGATGCTTTACAAGTTTATGGCTCTAATTTATGTAACTATGAGTTGTGAGTATAATAAATTTGGGGCTAGGGTTTAGCCCTAGCCGAATTTGTGTACAAACTATGTAGTTAAATTTAATATAGATTATGCCCTGAATTTCTACTTTGCTAGTTTAATTATTCACCATTATTTATCTTAGATTTGTCCCCTAAGGTTGGTAAGTGTTGATAATTTTGTGGAAGTATGCTAGGCTTGACAAACTTAGTAAAGTAAAGCATGTTACAAATGTAGAAATGGTAACCTTGTGATAATCAAATAAGGTTGCTTGGGTTCCTTACAATTCGGCTCAACATGTGAGTATGGGTGTGAAGACCCGAAATTTTCTTTTATTCGATTTTGTAATTCAATATTTGACCTATTATTTGAATTATAAGTTTTGGGCTTGATTCGTATATTGTTGTGTATTGAATTTAGTGCCGAAACGATTTAATTTTCGAAATGAACGTTACTTAGGGGGGTTGCGAAAATTGAATTTTTATACGTAAGGAATTTGCCAAAGTTTTCTTCGTGAAAGTTGTAGAGCTCGTCGATACGAGTTCGTTCATATGTGAAACTCGAAAATCAGAGTTCGTATGAGAAAGTTATGAGCAATTGAAAGTTGGGAAAATTCTATAAATAGGAGAAAAATTCCGGATTTTGCAAAGAAGGACAGAATGTTTTCAAAATTCTGTCCCAGACCCTCTTTTTTCCCTCTTCCTACTTGAGCCCAGATTTCTCTCTCTGGTTTTCCTGCCATATCATCCTCCTCCGGCCACTGTTTGACGTGAAACTTGTTGGGTTAGCTTCATCTCTTCCTTGCGCAACTATCTGGGTGGTTTTGGAGCCTATCTCGGCCTATAGCAGCCACTACAAGTAAAAAACCTAAGATACCTCCATTTTAAGTCAACGCCGATATCTTCCATCTCGGCCACCAAAGCTCGAGCCACTTAGCTTTCTAGAGCCCTCTGAAGATGTTGATCATGCTGCCCAAACAGCTTGAAGAGATTTGAAGCGTGGGGGGAGAAATCAACCTCGATGGGAAAATGGGAAAAATCCGGCAACCTCACTGTTTTGGGTAATTTTCGACCACTTCTGTTCATTTCCAGGCTTTTTGCTAGCTGAGAAAGTTGTTAGTCTAGTTGACACAAAGATTTGCAGATAGGCCTCACCACCATTGGCAGTGGTTGACGGTGCCGCCGCCGCAGTCTATGGCGGCCGTTTTTGGCCACTTCAGGCCATCCCAGGAGCAGTTTCCTGTTCCTCTTTCCAATCTACACATCGATACAAATATTTCGATGTATAATACATAATTTTTGGAGATCGCATGATAAGTTATGAATTTTACGGTTTCGTTCATTTCGGTTTTCGATCTGTGAGGATCATACCGTCCGATCGACGTGTAACTCTGATATAATGATCATAGAAGTGTGCCGATGTCTTTGTGTGGTCACGAATGAAGATCCGACCATTCAATCTTAGTATAATAGTGAAAAGACGATTGAAAAGGGTGATCCGTGAGGATCCGACCATTGGATCATCGTGCTTACGAATTGTATGCTAAGTTGAGATTGTATTGGTTTAGGTGTTTGATGGATTTGAATTGGTGAACCTATTATGATTTATGATTTTGAGCTGTTAAGAAGACGCAACTGGATTTAGATGTGAGTAAATCTCACATGATTCATTTATGAACCGAATTACCATATTTTATAGTTATTCATTAATTGAGAAAATTGTTTTATCAAAATAAATATTTGTTTCTAAATCATATGGATTTGATTGTCTACTGTCCACGGGTAAGTAAAAACAAGACTTTTCTTATAAAAATGAATTTCTCGTTTTTGATGCATGTGAACTATAGTTGGTAGTAGTGGTCATTTCTAAGTGGATGACAGTGTGTGTGTGTGTGTGTGGAATATATACTGGATTGTGTGACATTAGGTGAAGTGATGATTGTGAGTTGATTGCATTATTATTCCGAGCATTACTCTTTCAAGAATATAATTGTCATATAATTGTTGAGGCAATTGGGCTAAAGATTAATTGAGTAAAGTATAGTATTTGAGTCATGTGGACCTTCTAAATGTTCGGTTTCAGTATCATTTATCACAATTGTGATCGAGGCAATTATTATCGTATGCTTGAACCTTGGCCAAGGTGACAGGCTACGATTCAGTTAGAGCTCTAGTCTGTCTGCCAATACACTACTTTGGCGATAACCTTGAGTTATCGTGCTCTTGAGTGTAATGCACTGCTTGAGGGATAACTTTGAGTAATCGTGCTCTTGAGTGCAATGCACTTCTTGGGGGATAAATTTGAGTTATCGTGTCCTTGAGTACAATATACTGCTTGGGGGATATATTGTGTTATCGCGCTCATGAGTATATTTTTATATAAAAGAAAGTTTAGATATACTTTCTTGTTCGTCCATGAGTGAATTGATTTCAATTGAATTGTGGAGTTAATATTAATTGTGGAATACTTTAATTTAAATTGTGATGAGAATTGATTAAGTAGAGATTATTGTATTTAAATTGTTTTGAGTTTACTCATACAAGCTTTGCAAAAAGCTTACTGGGTTTTGTGTTTGCAATCTCAGTACACTATTCAAATGGTGTAGCAAATAATCCTGCATGTCACGAAAATCAGGGACAAGGTCGAGGTGTGTAGAACCACAGTTTGAAATTTAATTAGACTTGCTTTCAATGTGTTTTTATTTCATACCTTGTGAGTCCAACACTTTATTTAATTTGGTGTTGTAATAATTAACTCATATGTTAGATTGCTACGAGATTTATAATTCGTGTTGTTTAATGTTTGGTTTAAATGAAAAAAAGTCTGAGCATATGAACAGAGTAGTTTAAGTTTCACATTTTGAATTTTGAATTTCTTATTCAAAATTCGAAGTGTGACAATGGGTTAGCTTTCCGATTATCAAGGAATATTAGCTTGCATATACATAAGTCTACTTGTATCCGATAATCAAGGAATAGGTAGAAACTAAAAAGTTTGTAGGAGATTTCCGATAATCAAGGGGCAGCTTAAATATATTTTCTAGTATAATTGTTTCTTGGTTACTCGATAATTAAGAGAACTGAGGGTGATTTCATCTTGGCATGAGCATGTTAGATTTGGTTACTTAATATTTCCACAAAGGAGGTTAGGTGTGATGCCTTACAACCCCTTTCATCTCATTTGATCAAATCTCTTACACTTTGTTAGTTTATTTTGCTTTATTTGCACTTTAATTTTAAATATAGTTAAAATTAATTCAAAAGTTGATTCTCTACTATCCATTGTTAATATCACTATTTGGTAGTTAGGTTTCCAAAGGGCCAAAAGTATTGAACTTGGTATAAGGTAGACTTTGCATGTGTTTTCTAGGTTTTTTCACGGTAATCTAGTTTAGGGTAGAGTTACTCAATCTCTTGGGTACGATACTCCCTTTTACTGAAACTTGACCTCCTAATCTTGGGAGTAGGTAACTTCACACAAATTTGCACATATTTTCATACTAGTGATGCAATCAACAAGTTTTTGGCGCCGTTGCCAGGGATTGAGGTAAAACTCAATCCATATTAGGTTGTTGTGGGATTAAAGAACTCATTTTCTAGTTTACCTTTTTTTTTTTACTTTGTTCGTTTTAATTTGTGTAGATAGCTACTTTATATTTTGAAGTTGTTATAAATACTTTGGATAAGTAGAATAGTAAATTGTGGTGAGAAAAGGATAAAATGTGAGCATGTTGAAAATGAAATGCTAAACTTGCCTATTTGCTATTTACTTATTATTTGTGCAATTTCACATTTTAGTTGGTTAAAAAATTTACATTTAAATATTTGGTACTTAGATTTATTTCTTCTAGATTAGAAGTTGGTTGAAATTTGTAATAATTTAAAGTAAATTATATTAGGAATTTTATCCTTGTAACGTCGAGCTTACTCGTCCAACATAACTAGGTGCATCCAATTAATGCGATGTCTACGTCAAGGATCGAATAAGAGAAATGTAACCGAAAAGTTGGAAAGTGAGCATTGCTCCACCAAAATCTTTTCCCTCCTTACCTGTTCGCATTGAAATGAGTTACTGAAATGTTGCATGATAGGCACATCCAAGGATCTGATCCCTCTACTCTTTACTTCGTAAATTGGATTAAGATTTCGTAACGAACTAGTTTATCGATCATCTCCAGTAGGCGTACCTTTAGAATTATAATGTCTAGGCAAGAGGCTAGGGATTTTATCCCGGGTGGGTCGTGTGCCAAGTGAACTTTGTCTCTACCATAGCCCACCTTTTCTTACCTGGTTATCATCTTAAAGGAGTTACCAAACGAATGAGCGTTGAACAAGCGCATTTGGAATCTTTTTCCTATTTGCTTTTTATTTACAAATTTTGATTGGTTTCTAATTTATTAGAAATTATTGTAAGTGCTTAGATAATTAGAAGAAAAAAAATATTTAAAAAATTGCAATTTTCAAATTTGTATATACCAACGAGCAACTTTTCAACCACCTAGAGTCTCTTTTTGGATGTAGATGAAATTGACATTCATATGTATTTAGATGTAATTCCAATAAATTGTCTCTTTCAAAAAAGATATATTTTCCCAAATATCCCCGACATTTCAAATATCTCCCTTCACTACAAGAGAAAATAGCAAAAGCGAGGAATTTCATTGTGACAACCTAAAATTCGTCGCAAAAGCTTGGCAAATACGAGGAAATTTCAGTTGTCGCACATAATCCCATCGGCGACAACCAATTTCTCGCATAAAGTAGGAATTTGTAAGAAATTGACAGTTGTCGCCCATATGACATTATGCGACACCCAATTCCTCACAAAATATCAATTAAGCGACAATTTCTACCAATTGTCGGTTAATGTTTATGTGACAAGTTTAACGTCCTCGCAAAAGATTAATTAAATGACGACTTTTGTGAATTGTCGCTTGATGTTAATGTCACAACTAGATTTTTGTCACTGAATACTGATTTAGTGACCATTTCTGTGAATTGTCGGTTAATGATTATGTGACAACCTTACCTTCCTCGCTAAAAATCACTTTGGCGACAACTTTATCGGGTTGTCGCTTAATGTTTATGTGACAACTTGTATTTCCCCACTAAAAACTAATTAGGCGACGACTTCTGCTAGATGTCGGTTAATGTTTATGTGACAACCTTAACTTCCTCGCTGAAATCCAATTGGGTGACAATTTTTACGGGTTGTCAGTTAATGTTTATGTGGCAACTGGAACTTCCTCACCTAAGACCAATTGGGCGACAACTTCTATGAGTTGTCGGTTAATTTTTTTGTGACAACTTTAATTTTCTCGCAAAAGGTCAATTGAGCGACAACTTCTATGGTTTGTCGGTTAATGTTTATGTGATAACTGAAACTTCCTTAGTGAAGACTGATTAGGCGACGACTTCTGTGAGTTGTCGGTTAATGTTTGTGTGGCAATTTTAATTTTCTTGCAAAAAACTAATTATGTGACGACTTCTACAGGTTGTCGCTTAATGTTTATGCGACAACTTGAACTTCCTCGCTGAAAGCCAATTACGTGACGATTTCTATGAGTTGTCGATTAATGTTTATGTGACAACTTTACTTTTCTCGCAAAAAACCAATTAGGCAACAATTTCTATTGGGTGTCGCTTAATGATTTTGTGACAACTTGAACTTCCTCGCCGAAAACCAATTAGGCGACGACTTGTAGGAATTTTCTATATTAGAACTTCATCATATATTGTTTGTACTTTCTTGTCGAGGTGAAATTTATCTTTCCTAGTTGAATTATATTACTTAGACAGCTTTCATTAGTTAATCTATTCCTTATTGGATTATGATTCTAATGCTAGTCAACTTTTATTTTTTATTTACTTCTCTATTTGATACAATATGATCCAATCCATCGAAGCTTGTTGATAAATTTTGCCTCCCAGGTTTCTTTGACATCACGGTTCATTTAGCCATGCACTTGCCACGCAAGATTAAACTTGCTGGGCCAATAGGATACCATTGGATATGTCCAATTGAGAGGTAATGCATATTATTTGTTTGGACTTATTTATATTTTCTACTGTGCATTCTAAACTAACTAACTAGTTTTAATTCATAGGTTATTGAGAACATACAAAAATTATGTGAACAACAAAGCACTCTCTGAAGGTTATATTGTTGAGGCTCATATCTCGTCCGAATCATTAGTATTTTGTTTAATATATCTTCGAGCTGTCGAGACAACCTTTAATCTACCAGAACGAAACCAATTGGGAAGTCAACCCGACGCAGGGGTTTCTGTATTTGCTCAAAGAGTACGTCTAACTGGAAAAAATGTAATGGTTGAGTTGTGGAAAATATTAACAATAAATTTTGTTTTGTAGTGAGCATGTAGAAATCATGAAAGAAGAGAGTACTGAAAGCATAGATCAAAGACATATCGAAGAGTTTTAGAAATTGTTTCTAAGTCATGCTAAGACATTATATGATCAGGGATTGATTTCTGAAGAGATTTTTCTTGAAGGAAAAAAGTGAGGCAAATAATCGACGGTGAATATAATAATGATGATTCTGTTCATGATGATCTTATGCTGGAGCATGACAGAGCTCCTAGTGAAGAAGAATTACTGCTCAATAGTGACATAAATAGTGGCTATAATTATGAGCCAAGTTAATTGAATTATAAGATAATCTATGTTGTTTAGTATTTTTGATGCTCAGATTCAATGAACAAAATTCATGAACTGAGTTTATATATTGTTTTCCAACTTTTACTTTGTGTTCCATATATTTTTTTTTTTCAAAATTAGATAAGTGTAATAGAAAATTTGTGAAAGTGTAGAATAGTGCAATTAATTTTGTCTTTCTTTCAATATATGGTTGTGGTCATGTGTTCGATATGCTTGTTTTTCCTTTTCTCACTGTATTTTTTTTTTTGTGAAAACGTGCTTTCTTCTTTGCTTTTTTTTTTTGTCTACATATGGAAACTAATTATGGTTGTAATTCCATAGTTATGATTATTGTCTCTCTTTCTTTTTTTTTTTCTTTTTTTTTTGAGAGAATCTCTCTCTTTTTTTTAGAACGTACTTTCTTTTACTATATATATGGAAATAAGTTACGGTTGTATGTCTATAATTATGATTATTATTTCCTTTGAATATCGATCATATATGAAAGTAATTATGATTCTGAAATTAATTATGATTATTATTATTTTTTCTCTATATATGGAAATAAATTATAGTTGTAATTCTATAATTATGATTATTAATGTTTCCTTTGATATATCGATCATATATGAAACTAACTATCACTATTGTTTCCTTTGATAAATCTGTTATTTTTTTCTACTTCTATTATCTGTAAATTCATTCAAAAACAAAAGAACCCAAAATGGAACAACTTCTTCTCGTTCTTATCTCAAAAAGGAGCAGAAATCTTCAAGTTATCATTCTCATTATTCTCTCACACAAGCGAGAAAAGTAGGTGGGATCTTGAGAGGAAAGAGAGGAGTCCTAGTTATGACTCTTCTTAACCCAAAAAGATGGAAGACGATATAAAGGGAACGTTCTCTATTCTGTCGAATTACAATTCAAGGTGTTAAGAACCAAACCCAATAGTCAAAATGGTACGTTTTTTTTCTCTAATTATCCGATTTGGATCTTTATGTGCTTGATATGACGCTTCTATGTATCATTCCGATTTAGCGTTTAAAAGTTTGATGAGACACATTGAATTATCTTTAATATCATGACAAAATAGTTCTCCTTTGTTTATCTATGTGAAATTGTGATTATGGTAGATTTAGCGTTCAGAACTTTGATTGATCGAGTGGTGAGAGATGAATGGAGCTTATCTTCTATATCAGTTCATGTATGGATGCCTAATTAACTTATGAATGGAACTTTGATTGTCTGTTTTTTTTTTTTTTTGGTTTGTACCTTTGTCTAAATGTCTAGGCAGTGTTCTAAAACTCGGGCGCCCAGGCCGCCTAGGCGGCGCCTAGGAGCTGGGCGTCGGCTCTCCGACTCGAGTAGTGTCAAATCGGAGCTTTTGGGCGGGCTGGGTTTGGGCGGCCGTCCAGGCGGCCTAGGCGGGCGATTAGGCTCCTGAACGGTTGGGCTAGGCGGGCTTTGGGCGTTTTTTCATGGTTATTCATAATTAAAGCTGGATGACCCTCTGGTCTGTGGACGAACTGATGAAGGTGAAGAAGACGAACTGGGTGAAGAAGATGAAAGTAAAGAAGACGAACCAGGTCAAAACGACAATGATTCAAAGCGTTTAATTAAAAACAAGCTGGACACGTAGGTGTCCTTTGCCAGTCGATGAAAATATATGAATAAAAAATGAGTGGGCTAACTGACAAGCTTGATAGCATGCACTACACCCAAAAATAAAGCCGGTCAATGAAAATATAGGAATAAAAAATGAGTGGACTAACTGACAGGCTTGATAGCACTACACCCAAAAATAAATATTTATTTACATCAAACAATTAAACCAATAATTTGCTACTCTTTTATTTTTATCTATTCAATTGATCAATGGAAAAGAAAAAAGTTAACCGTACATTATTCTACCTTCATTATGCTGCTTAGTTGTTAAGTTATTAATTAAAAAAAATTACTAGTTTCCTACTCTAATATAAAACTATGGACTATTTTGAGTATTTTCAATAAATCTTTTTACTAGATAAGTCTTTATATATTCTTTTATATAATTATATGCTTAAAAAAATAAAAACCGCCTAGGCGCCGCCTAGGCACCCGCCTAGGCTTCTGGGCGCTAGTCTCCTGGCCACCGCCCGACTAGCGCCTAGCGATTTTTCGAACCATGTGTCTAGGTATGAGGCCGAGGGAGGATTGACAATGGCTATGTGATCAACTCTACACCAATCCAGAGTATATAGTATGTATTCTCTACACCTACATATTTTTTTTTCTCCAAAATGTTTTTGTTATGTTTTTTCAATTTTATGCTTGGATTAAAAATCTTAGAGTATATATATTTGACTTCACATTATTTATGAAGGAAAAATACAACAAGAATTCAGTTAGCCGAAGAAACAAAAGATTATGAATCGTGGGAGAGCTGTGCCTTTCATTTAACATGCCTTAAGGAGAACCAAGAGATGAAGATAGTGTCAAACAATGCAGACAATTTGGAACATGAGGAATTTGATGAAGATGATGAATTTTGATACTTGGAGAAGTTTTGAGTAATAATTAGTTTAGGTTTTAGCTAGTCTTGGTAATCTATTTTTTTCCTTTTATATTAGCTATTATTATTTTCGGGTACAATATTTGTAGACTTTATTTGGTTTATGATTAATAATAAGTCTTCTAATATTATTATTTGTAGATAAATATTATTAATATTTTTTTAAATATAGAAATTAATTTAAAATTTTAAATAAATAACTAAATTAATTTGAGCAAGAAATATGTAGCCATTTGTTGCATTTTGCTTATTATTAAATGAGACAAACAACCTAACCTCGTCTATAATCGTTTGCAACAAACAATGATTTCTCGTTTAATTGAAAATGCGACGACCTTGGGTTGTCGCGACCAGTTGTCGCCTAATGTGTTTTACCGATTGTCAAAAGTGACGAAATTAAACAGTTGTTGCTTTTTTAACACGCGACACAATTAGCTCCTCGACGAAATTATATGAAACAAATAAGAAGTCTCGCATATAATTTTCTACAACAAATAAATATGTCACATATTAATATATGCAACAAAAATGAAACCTCGCAGTTATTTTTTGCAACAAAAAAAAGTCTCGCATATAAATTTTTGATCAAACATATAAGCCTCGCGGGCGGAAATGCAACGTAAACGAAGTCTCGCATATTACAAATTGTAACAAACATAAAGTCTCATATATAGCATTTTGTAACACACTTATGTGTCTCGCAAGATGTCATATGCGAGGAACAAATTGCGTCGCTTATTGAAAATGCGACAAGCATCCAAGCCCAGCATATGGAATATGCAACGTAAACGAAGCCTCGTATATTAAAAATAGCAACAAATATAAAGTCTTGCATATAATTTTTAGTAACACACTTGTGTGTCTCATAATTTGTGATATGCGAGGAATCAAATACGTCGCATATTGAAAAAGCGATAACCATGTAATTTCGTCGCTTTTGACAATCAGTAAAACACATAAGGCGACAACTGATTGCGACAACCCAAAGTCGTCGCATTTTCAATTCAACGAGAAATTTTGACTTTTTACGATAACTTTGGGTTGTCGCCGATGACATTTTCTCTTGTAGTGCTTTCAAAGTTCCGATAGATATATAGATACAGATATTTTAATCTTCGTTTGCAGATTATT
This sequence comes from Rosa lucieae, assembly GCA_024704745.1. NCBI lineage: Eukaryota > Viridiplantae > Streptophyta > Magnoliopsida > Rosales > Rosaceae > Rosa > Rosa lucieae. The sequence goes on from CM045492.1 coordinate 26,133,015, forward strand.
TCCAACCCAAAGACGATTAAGAGGATTTCGAAAACCAAGGCTAGAAATGAACTCAAACCTGTTCCGGAGGAAATGATCAAGAGGAACAATAAGAAGAGAGGCCTTTTGCTTACGGAGGAGATTCGTTCAAAAGTAGTTAGTCTTTTGCTCGTTTTTTTTTTTCCCCTTTTTCATTTTCGTGTTTTTGTTTTGTGGTAGGATTGGGATCAGTTTCGATCCTTGCTTTTGGGTACAATGATGAGGAGTTGTTATGTGTTAATGAAATCGAATTTATGCTACTCAAAGTTGCAGTGTTCAGATATTGTAGCAAAATAATCCTCCAAAACGGTACCCTTGCTGGATCGCTTTAGATCCCAATGGCCTAAAACGGTGCGTTTCCGAATGTCATAAATATCTCTCCTAGACTGTTGGTCACTGCTGACTGCTAAAACGAATGGCCGTCCTCTTCCGCCACATTTTCCAGTGTCCACCACCATCCTCCTCCTCCTCCTCCTCCTCCTCCGCTTCTCTACCTTCATCCAAACCAAGGCCATTCTTCTGCTCCGCATCAGCGTCATCCTCCATGGAGCCGCACCCAACAAAGTTCATGGAGTTCCCCTACGTCTCAACCCCTCACAAGAACCTCATGGTTCATCTTGTGTCCACCGTCGAGACGCGCCTCGCCTCCCACCTCCTTCCTTCAACTCTCCCACCAGACGTACAATACTACCAGAACGACACCGCCACTAACCATGCGTCTCTTCACATCAGATCCGGCCTCCCCTCCTCCCCTGTAATTTCCTCTACTCGTCCTTTTTTTTTCACAACTGGTTTTTACATATAATCACACTTCTACTTAATAATGTCTAGTTACAAGAGCTCTCTTTGGTATCAATAGGAATAGAATGAATTTCTTTTTCACTATAATCATATACTCTGCAAATATATGCTTCTTTGTGCCTGGATCAAACTGGCTTCTACTCCAGATGACCAATAAGCTTACTTCATATGCATGTCACATAAACAAACCAAAATCTGTTGCTTTGGTGAGTTTATGTGCTAATCCAAAGATGGGTCACAAAATCTGTCGCATATCTGACAAGAGAATATTAATCTATAACATCTGTAGATTACGACTATAGAGAGATTTGTACACTCTCAAGCTGTTATTTAAGTGTGCAGTTAATCTAGTAACATAGTTATGTTACATTACCTGCAACAGAATTTCTCTACATTTATTTATCTTTCTTGAGAATCAACATATACTACCATATCCAATGTGCATGATTACATATGGTTTAATTTTCTCTATGTTTCAGATTGATTTCATACTAGGAAGTTGGCTGCACTGTCAGCTACCAACAGGTGGAGCATTGAACATTACAAGTTTTTCATCCTATCTTAACCCATCAACAGATGCACCTAATTTCCTACTCGAGTTGATCCAAAGCAGTCCGACTTCACTAGTCCTCATCCTCGACTTGCCTCCTCGAAAAGACCTTGTTCTCCACCCAGACTACCTCAAAACATTTTATGAGGATACAAAGCTGGACACCCCAAGGCAAAAGCTCGAGAAACTAGCTGAGGTGAAACCTTACTTCTCCTCATCGCTTTACATCCGCAGCGTTGTGTCGCCTACCGCAATTTTGGTTCGTGTAGAAGCAGTAGAGGGAGGGCTAAGCTTAGAGGAGATCATAGAGAACCATATCGGTCCGGTTGCAAAGGAAGTGTTGGGCATCTGGTTGGAACAATGCACTCTTGGGAAGAGAGAAGTAGGGGAGAATGAGAAAGCTGAACTGAAGAAGAGGGATGATTTGGTTAAGAGAAAGACTATTGAGATTGATCTGGGCTCGAATTTTCCTAGATTGTTTGGACCTGACGCTGCAGATCGAGTATTGGGAGCCATTCGTGAAGCTTATAGGGTATGACATTATGAACATACGGTGTACGTGTTAATTTGATCACTGTAACATAAGTACACTACTGATATCAGGAAATAATGATCAAATAATTCAGTTGGAGTTGGAAAGTTGACTGGTTTGTTGGTATCAATACATTTTAGAAGAGAGGAACAACAAAGAGGATTATAGGATGATGATTCGTATCCTGATGATCAACCACATTTCCAACCAGGTATACAAAACCACATTGGTAAAAATCATAAAATCTATAGAACTCAAAGGTCGATCTCACCGTATCTTGATTCTTGACGATTAACCACCTTTCAAAATCCAAACCAAAGAGGACTATTGTATGATGTATGAATCTACTCTCTCCACGATGATTCTATTCAATAAATATGATGTTGTGTTTGGTAGCTGACAAAAGTGAGAAGATGATTACGGGGTGGCCGGTGGATAATTGAAAAATTTTACAATACACCAACTAAAGGCCATTAATAATTTTTATACATAAAATTCTAAATTGAGCATGTTATTACACGAAATCTGAAGCCTGACGCACTATATAGACACAACGTCATTAACACCGTTTACTCTCATGTCATTACTAATTTGTCATAGGGTAATTTAGTACTTTCACAAGTTTTCCCTCTCCAATTTTTTTTTTTTTTTAAGGACGATACTTGGCTAACCAGCCATGGGCAGCCTGTCCTGACCAACGCCACTCAGGGTCCAACACGTGATTTTTGGGGCCCTCTCTTTCTGTTCTCCTTCTTCCTCTCCTGTTCTCCTTCTCTCTTCTCCATTCCCTATCGGCTGCTCACCCCGACCAAGCTGACCATCCCCAAACCTCATTCCTCCTCCTCCTTAATTTTCAACCCCTTCTCCACTCCCTATCTCCGGTTTCCAGTCACCACCACCCCACCCACCCTCTCAATCAAAGTCTACACTACGGATCGAGATATCTCCTTAGGTAAATTTTGCAAACAGTAAACCAAGTAAATGTCACTAATAATTCTTATACACAAAGTTTCAAACCAAACATTTCGGTACACGAAATCTGAAACTCGACCCACTATTAGTACACGACGTTAATTTTTGACACCAAAATGTCCATTATGCCCTCAGTTCTTTTTTTTTTAATAATTTTTTTCTGTTATTTTTTTTTCCTTCGTTTTATCTCTTTCTTCATCCTTCTTTCGGGCTCACTCCCTCGCTTCCAACGCCGCCTTCCTCACCTCGCATAACAGGGAAAAAAAAATGACTCGAGTCATTTATAAACGAAGGAAAAAAAAAAACATAAAAAAATTATTACAAAAAAAATAATTGAGGTCATAATGGACATTTTGGTGTCAAAAATTGATGTCGTGTACTGATAGTGGGTCGAGTTTCAGATTTCGTGTACTGAAATGTTTGGTTTGAAACTTTGTGTATAAGAATTATTAGTGGCCTTTACTTGATGTACTGTTTGCGAAATTTTCCCTATCTCCTTACTTGTCTCCGGTAACGGCACATCTCCGGCAACTACAAACCCTCCTCCGGGGTACTACCCTGCTTCGCAGCAATATTATGCTCGCTTCCTCCACCTCCATCCCCGACATGAAGCACAGCGCCACCGACGGGATCGAGCACGTGTAGAAGGCTTAATTGGCTTAGGGGGACATGTGTCTCCCACTCAATGGTTATGGTCAGCCAAAGCTGACTGATGCGGCTTAAATAGCCTCACAATTTAACCCTGCAAAAATATAGTTGTCAATATAGGATAAGCAGGGATCGTTCAGTCCGGGGATTGTAGGGTACACCTACACAAAAATATCAATTAACAAATAAAAGAATAAAATAGGGGTTTCGAAATTTGGTTCCTAATCTACTTAAAATAAAAATGAAACAAATAAAACTATCTACAATGATCGACTTCTTCACACTCAAATCAGAATTTTCAAACCATATTAACATGCAACGAATTGTTTCAATCTATACAACCTAAAATCGTGCCAACACTAAATATCAGAAATGAATTCGAAGTACAAGTTTGAAGAGATCGAGTACGACTTTAATTCTTCTTTTTAATCTCCTAAGTTAGGAAAAGTCCATAACTTAAAATATTTCATATAAAATATTACGTTAATACTGAAGAGCATCCGTCAACATTTAATATGAATTATTAAGTGCAATTAGAATTATGAATCCAAACATGTATGCATCCATAAGAAGTCACAAACGCACAAACATGTAGCATATAATCTCGACCATTGTACATAGCCTTTATCACTTCAATTTATGCCCTAAAACGATTAGGTGAATTAGAACACAAATTTGGCTTTATTAACCTGCAGATTAACATCATTGTTCAACCAAAATCATATGCTTAAAGATATAAAAGAATGGCACGAAATCAGATTATAAAGATATCATAAACAACTCAAGAACATAAAGAAATGAATCTGAAAAGGGCTAAATACAGATTACTACCCTATAGTTTGGGTCTAAAATCAATTCAATCCATGTACTTCTAATTTCATCAAAAACACCACTGCACTTTCAATTTTGATCTAATAGGTCCAATTTGTTAGTTTTCCGACAATTGAGTTATTTAACTTGTTAATGTGGCTCATATATGACCTATGTTTTATGATGTGGTGTCTGCAGGCCACCTCTAGTCAATTTACAAGTGAGTCCTACTATTAAAAATAAATAGTTTTTCAATAAATAATCCAACTATAATTTGAACTTATAACAAAATATTAACGAATTGAACCTATTAGATCAAAATTGAAAGTGCAGGGGTGTTTTTGATGAAATTAGAAGTCCATGGACTGAGTTGATTTTGGACCTAAACCACAGGGTAGTAACCAGTATTTAGCCCATCTGAAAATTATTAACATAAACTCGTTCTTAACAAAAATCCAACTCCAATAATAAAGTTCATAAACAAAATCTGAAATTCAATACTAAAGAGTATGAAAAAAGAAATAAGGGCCATGAATTACACTTTTTGATCTTCAAGGAAGCTTGGAAAACGTCAAAAGAACACAGGGCTTGGCCTTCACAAACACGAGCAACCTTGGAGAAGTCCTAAAGCTCTTCACGACAAGAGGCTTTTTCTGAATTTTGGAGAGAAGAGAGCTAGGCTAATGAACTGAATTTTGTATGAAGAAGTGATGATTTTGGAGTAGAGAATGGCTGCTATTTATAGTGAAATTCTCATCTCTTGTGATGCAATCATGGCCAATCATCTAGAGGTGATTTCTCCTCCAAATTTCCTTGATTTTCTCATGATAGAGTCTTGATTTTTCTTATCTCTTTTCCCCTAAAATGCTCCTTCTCTTTTCCTTGAATAGTGACCAGATATATCCTTTATTCCTCTCCTTTGACTTGCACTAATTTCTTCTTCCAAGACTTGTGCACACAATGAACTCCTACAATCAAGAAAAATCAGAATTTAATTAGTGTTATAATCAATAGAAAATAAGATCATTAGGAATAAATATTGACTATAAACACTCCCTTTTTATCTCCACGACATAAGAAGAATTTATGTGAATGCAAACTCCTTGAATTCCTCCTTATTTATGCAAGTCTTCTTATCCTTCAAATTTCCTTGATTTCATCACTCAAGAGTTTTCAATGGGATTGACTCTTTTTAAAACAAGAAAATTAGAAATAGGAAAGTTCAAATGAAGAAAGTTCCCTAAAACAAAATAGGAAATATTTCCTAAAATGAAAGAGGAAAGTTTCTGAAATGACTTATCCTTCATTTACACTCATTTCAGCTCTTTTTCACCTCTTTTCTCCATTTTCGTCCTTGAATGAAGTACCTAAAAACATAAACTATGTTATAATTAGTAATCTTAAGAGAATAACTTAGACAAATAAGGGAAAATACATATTAAAAACATCACACTTTATGCTCTTGTCACTAACCAGGTATGGTCAGCAAAGTATCTTCCTTTTTTTTAAAGCATTTCTCTCCAATTCTCTCTGGACTCTCTCTCTTTTTCCACAAACCCACCCCTTTCACTTCCTCCATGGCCACGACTGGAAGTTTACCAAGTCGGAGATAGCCCGCCTGTAGAAGGCCAATGCCATACCTCCCCGCCACCTTCAGAAGACCATGACTCTCAATCTCTCTCAAACCCCGAAATTTCCAGAATGGAAAAGCCTCAAATGAAGAACTCTAACCCCAAATCAAAGAATTCCCAGAATTCTCATCGTCAAAATCTTCTCATAATTGCTCGGCCTCCATTTCCTCATCTTCCTCCTCCTTTAGTTCTTGTTTGCTTGATCTGGAATAGTTGGTGGCCGAGATGGGTTGAAACCTTTGCCTGCTTCTTTTTTCTTATTCAGATGGGTTGCTTTTGAATTGATTGTGTTTGTCTTTTTCTCTCTTTCTGATTTGGTGGGTGTGTATGATTCTAACTATTTGGTTGATCTTAAAGAGGAAGTGAGAGGGCTTTGCTATTGGAGAAGAAGATTGCAACATCATTTGGAGAATCTCTAGTAAATGTTACAAGACAAAACATGCCAAGATTAATATAAATGGGATTTTGGGTGATGATGGTGGGCAAGTTCATGGAAAATTCGATGTAAGCGGTGGTAGGCAAGTTCTCGATCAGAAACTGTTGTGAAAGATGGGATTTTGGGCGACGGAGGTGGGTTAGTTTGCAGTGGTGTTGTGGCGGAGAAATTGGGCCTGAAGAAGATGGGTGAGAGCTACGAGCCGTCTAGCTATGCGCTATATTGAGAGAGAGAGAGAGAGAGAGAGAGAGAGAGAGAGAGAGAGAGAGAGATGGGAGCCCAGAGTACAAATGTAAAGAGACCAAATCACCCCTCAAATTATGCTAGGTGGCACATTGACTAATGGCGTTAGTTACGACATGTACAAATAGTTCAGTCAGGATTAGAAGTTCATGTACTAAAGTTCATAATTTGTAACTTTGTGTACAGAAATGCATAGTCACCTTCAGTTGATGTACCCTTCTCAAAATTTTCCCTTTGTTGTAACTCATTTTAAATTACCTCGGATATGAACCACACCATTGGCTAGAACTTATGCATGCATATTTTGGAGAGCATTTTCTCTAAATTTTATGGTGAATTATGGTCTCTGTATTTATTTTAGAGAGATTGTTAGTAACTAGTTTCGTTCTTACCAAACTCAGCATCTATCTCCAAATAGTATTCTAGACCATGTGATTCTTGTTTAGTTTCCCCAATCCGATAACTTGGGCAATAATTGTACGCCGATAATACTATAATGGCATAACGACCAAACTTAAATATCTTCTTATCTATTTCTCTATCGACCACGATCATCCGAATTTCAGTGTCTCAATTTGCTTAATGGTTGTGTGTTGCCCCAAAATCCGAATATGAAATGCAATAACTTAACAAACACAAGAAAACACTTAAAAAAAATTTCATTTAAACTAAGCAACAAAACAAACGGAGTTCACAAACGTCAATATAGACTCGTTCTTTAGAGTCACATATTACATTACAGAGAATTTACAAATTAAACTTAACAACAATTCAATAAGTAAACACACTCACTACAGCAACAAAACCTCAGCTTTGACGACTATAGCTCTGACATGCACAATAACACTTACACCATGGAATAGTGCACCGGGTTGAAACAATAAACCCGGTAAACTTTTGCAAGCTCGTATAAGTAAACTTAACTAACCACAAAACACATTTCTGACTCAAGGACAACAAATCAATACAATAATTAATTCCAACATCAAAATCCTTTTCTTTTTAAGGAAAACACAAGTCACCACCATGACAATGAAATCATTTGAAATATTAACAACAAATCCAAGAACTCACTTTTCTTTCCTCTCGATATGAAGCATTTATCACCACAATGACATGATAAAGTATTTCTCAACTCACTACGAGTCTCAACCACAATTGTACTCACAATTTAAACTAAAAACAACCAGTAACCCCTGCATAGAAAATTAGTTCAGGAGATTACCAAAAAGCACACAATCCAAAACCATACTAATCACTGCATATAGTTTAGTTCAGAAGATTACATTAAAATCAAACAAAAGAAATCATAGTAATCCCTGCATAGAAAATTAGTTCAGGAGATTACATAAAGCCAAACAATTCAAATAAAAAAGAAAAATAAATAAGAAAATCAAACAACTCACGCTAAAGCCAAGAAATCACCCTTTCAACTCAAGTGAAAACTCCCACAATTTAGTAAAAACCCAAGTCCCTCATGGACAATAAAAGAAAGAAACCACACGAAACTCTCCTTTAAAAATGTGCACTCATGAATCGCAAGTAACCTACGTGTTACCCCCATGACATACAATGGCAGACAGACTAGAACTCTAACTGAATCGTAACCCATCACTGGCCAAATGCATGGTATCCCATATATTTGCCTCTGTCACTATTGTGACACCAAATCCGTAGACCAAAAACATTTAAAAAGTTTCACATGACTCAAAATGTTACACCAAAACTCAAGTACTCTTTCAACACAATATAAATCAACAATTACATGATATATTGCATTCTTGAAAAGAGTAATTGCTCAAAATAATAACTTGAATAAAATCACCATTATTATGCTTATTGCAATGCCACACCGGCCATCAAGATATATTCGACATATATATATATATATATATATATATATAGTCATCCACTCACGAATGCCACTAATACCAAATATAGTTCACAATCGTAAAACTCGAGAAAATCATTTTTATAATTAAAATCTCATTTTACTTACCTATGAACCATAGTCGATCAAGTTCATATAATTTGAAACAAATATTTATTTCCAGAAAACTATTTCACAATTTAGCGATTAAACCGAAACGATAAAGGAACTCTATTCATAAATGAACCTCGTGAGATTTACTCACCTCTAAATCCCACTGCGTCTTCTCTTACAGCCGAATAGAGTATAGAATACGCTCCGTCAATCACATAAGTAAAAGGGTAAATTTCGCAAACAGTACACCAAGTAAATGCCACTAATAATTCTTATACACAAAGTTTCAAACCAAACATTTCGGTACACGAAATCTGAAACTCGACCCACTATCAGTACATGACGTCAATTTTTGACACCAAAATGTCCTCAGTTCTTTTTTTTTAAATAATTTTTTTTCTGTTATTTTTTTTTCCTTCGTTTTATCTCTTTCTTCTTCCTTCTTCCGGGCTCACACCCTTGCTTCCAACGCCGCCTTCCTCACCTGGTATAACATATAAAAAAATGACTCGAGTCATTTATAAACAAAGGAAAAAAAATTATTTAAAAAAAGAACTAAGAGCATAATGGACATTTTGGTGTCAAAAATTGACGTCGTGTACTGGTAGTGGGTCGAGTTTCAGATTTCGTGTACCGAAATGTTTGGTTTGAAACTTTGTGTATAAGAATTATTAGTGGCCTTTACTTGGTGTACTGTTTGCGAAATTTTCCCTAAGTAAAATAAGGTCTCAACTTAGCACACAATTAAAACGAAAGTAGTTACCGATTGAACCAAGCATTTGAACCAAAAACAGGAGATTTCGTTAATTGAGAAAACAAAAAATAATACTTCCTCCGAGACCTCCCAAAGTTTTCATAATACTTCTAGGATCAATTTCTCAAAATTATAAGACAATCCAATGATCAGATCCTCACATATCACAACCCGAGAAAACTGAAACTACATTAAATCTAGCATGCATCAAATGATCACAACATGATCGCATAATATATCAACATGCTTGCATGGACGAGTAGATGACAACCATGAATACAAAACCATAAAAACTGGCCAGACGAGCCACCATGCGCCGCCAGCGGTGGCTGAGCGTAGGCTCCACACTCAGCCTGCAAACCCAAATTGGGTCATGAAACTTATGCCAAAATGTTCATCTCAACATGTATAACAACTTTCACAACTAGTACAAAGTCAAAATCAAAGTCATTTGGCCAAAATTTATCTCGAAAATTCAAGAACTCGGTGAAACCCTAGAATTTCAAATCCTCAATTCAACCTCCACACTTCAAATCGCTTCAAGCCGTTTGGAGGAGATGATGTACGTCTCCTAGGCTTGAAAAGCCCTCAAGAATTGGCACCGGAGGTGGCCGAAATCGTGAGTTCCGACAATGACTCAGAAGTAGTGCCACCACCCACTTCTCTGCCTTGTTGCACCTTCGACAGCGAAAAGGGCTACCACAGACTTAAAGAGGGAAGAGGGGCGAATCGAATGGGACTAGTAGCGCAGCCAACGGTGGTCGGACGGAGGAGAACTGGCTGGAAAACTAAGACGGGGTATGGTCGGCAAGGGGAGAGAGAAAGGGAATTCGGGGTTTCCAAATTTGGAAACCTAGGGTTTTTTGTGATTTTTTTTTATTTATCCAAAATTGGAAATTTTTTTCGTTGGTCATAACTTCTTCATGCAAACTCCAATTTTCCCATTCCACATGTCCACGAACTCGTATAGATGCGCTTTACAGATTTCATGAAGGAAGTTTTCAGAGAACCTCAATGAATAAAAAGTGAACCTTTTGACCCCCTGAAAATAAAACGTTTCGCGTAATTATTCATCTGAAACGCTTTTGCTCTACCCTCAAACCACATAATCGTACTAGCGACTAACTCAATAATTTCTCAAACTCATTAGAAATTAATAATGAATTTTCGGAGTATTACAGGTTGGTTATTTTCTTTTTAACTCACTTTTCGTAATAAGAAATTTTTTGCAAATAGTACATGAAATAAGGTCCACTATGAATTCATATACCTAAAGTTACAAATCATAGACTTTAGTACAAGAACTTAGAACCACGACCCACTATCTGTACATGACGTCAATGACGTTGTTAGTAAATGTGCCACCAAACATAATTTGAGGGGTAATTTGGTCTCTTTAGATTTTTACTTTAAGTACCCGACTTTCTCTCTCTTACTCTGGGCACCTAGCTCTCTCTCTCTCTCTCTCTCTCTCTCTCTCTCTCTCTCTCTCTCTCTCTCTCTCTCTCTCTCTCTCTCTCTCTCTCTCTCTCTCTCGATCATATATGCCTTTAATTCCAACCATTACCATCAATCCACACTCTTCAATTCTCACACTTACCGAAACAAAAACCTAGATCCCCCATCTCTGTCGAAACCAAACCCTCAATTTTTTCATACCGAAATAAAAGTAAAACCCTAATTCCGCACACTGAATGGCTAGATTTTCCCTCCACTGATCCAATCGAAGCTCAGATCTAACAAAAAGGTCAAAATTTGGAGCCGCCCTTCCGATCTACGGAGAGAAATTAGAGAGAGAAAATTGAGAAAGAAGAAGAAGATTTCTCAAGTTCAGAGTTGTCGAGAGACGAAAAAGACCAGAGCTACTCCTTCGGTAAAGAATCCAATTTGGTCTAGATGGAATCCATCGAGGCTCGATACCCAACAGAAACAGATGACGTGGTCGACATAGGAAGCTTCGAATCAAAGGAGGATTTACCTATTGAACTCTCTGTCAAGCTCCTTCATCACCACTAGTTCTTGTGTTTTTCCTTTGCTTCAATATTGTGTTGGTTGTAAACGAACCCATTTGATCATATGCCACCTAGAAGCATTATGATAGTGTATTAGGAGGAATATCCAACAATGCCCACATTCAGAGATTGGGAATAGGGGCTATAATCGGAGATGAAGAAGGGGTGTAGGGGTTGTAATGGTGATCGGTTGTAGGGATAGGGTTGGGATTACAATTACAATTTTGGTGGGATTATAATTGGGGTTTATTTTAGTGGGTGTGGATTTGGAAGTTGGAGGAGATGGGTGGTCGCGACCATGGAGAGAGAGGAAGGGGTTGGATCTCTAGAGAGAGAGAGAGTACTAAATTACCCTTTGACAAATGAATAATGACATAAAAGTTAACGGCGTCATTGACGTCGTGTACAGATAGTGTAGGTCCGACTTCTAAAGTTGTGTACTAAAATTTATGATTAGTAACTTTAGGTATATCAATTCATAGTTTCATGTACTTTTTGTGAAATTTTTTCTTAGTAATAAGTCCTATTCTACCCTTTGGTCATTTCGATCTTTGGTTTTCACCAATGTTGGTTTACCCTTCATTGTAGATTGAAAATTTACCATGACATAGCTATTATTTGAGCTCCATGCACTAAACTTGCATCCCGGTTGCCTTTTTCTCCACTATTAGATAAGATAGAAAGCAGAAAATGTTTTTATTGTACGTGATTCACCATAAACCTGGTTCACAGCAGAGTCTTCAGAATATTGACAAAGAAAAGAAAAAGGGCAGTGGAATGACACACTTTCTTTTCATTGCATAAAGGCCACACTATATTTTGTTTTGGTCTGAGCATAAAGAATAGACTCCAAGAAGATAAAAATGGCCTATAGAGGGATGTTTTTCTCAAAAACATAATGATTCTTCTATCAAAAATTGTAGCGGCCTCCCGTTGATAGTGCATGCACAGTCTGATTGCACGCTCTCTCGGCAGCATCTTCTGACGGGCGAAAAAGGACTTACTGTTCGATGGTGAGCCCAGTCAGAGTGGTGGCGGCATAGTGGTGGATTTGCTGTTCAGTTTGCTTGGTGGCCTTATTGGGGAAGGGCAGTGGTTATTCAGAGGAAGGCAGGTGGCACCGGTGTCGATCCAGTCACAGTGTGGACAATTGCCTGGTATTGAAGAGCGGGCAGTGGTGAGATAGGTTCTGGTATGTGCGAATTGGATTGGGTCTCTATCTGGTTTGGCTTACGTGGTGCTGCTCTGAGGAGGGGGCTAATTGGGTGGGGCAGCGCTCCTTGTAGGCAGAACGAGGACGGTAGGAGGAGGGTGGACAGTTGGTGGTGCTGGAGCTGTTGCTGAGGGTGGATTAGAAAGGCTACTTACTACAAGTTGGTTGTCGAAATGCACTTGCAGGCCTCATACCTAGCTTGGGCTTGGGCTTTGGCCCGTGACCCCAATTACGTTTTTGTTATGTCTTATTGTTTTTTAGTATTAGTTAAATGTGGTTTTATGCTAGAAATAAATCCCTGTCATTGATTGGCATGGCGACATGAGCGTTGTCTCGTCATGCACACTTTGTGTGCCTTGTCTGGCCTAACGAGGCAGCGAGTTATTTACTTGATCAAATGAACGCAACCTCTTAATGGTAGGATAAAATTGAGTGTCGCCGGAATTATTTCTATGCAGCAACATAGTGGGAACGCTGTGCTTTTTGTAATGATACTTCTTCGTTATAGAGTTATCTTTCCAGTATGTCAATGCCATGTCAAAGCAAATGGAGTAGCCATTCGTGTACTTTTTACTAATTTGTGATTATTAGAATACATAGATTTTGTGGAGAATCTTGATATTATTTCAGAGTGTTCTCTTTACGCTTATTGTAATTTAGGGTTCAAGCTCTACATCTCCCTCTATATATTCTGCAGTTTCATTAATCAGTGCTTGAGGACAACCACACCAGCCACCGCCTTGCTCATTGAATAAATTCCGCCGCTGGTCCTTCTCACCATCCTAGTCAGTGAGGACCATCTATCACTCGGACTCATCATAAACGTTGAAATAATTGAGGGAGTGGCGGCCCCCCAAGTGCTTGGGGAGGCGTTTGAGGAGCAGAGGGAGGGAGGAGTCGTCGTTGTTGTCATCATCTTCATCATGAGCATTGTTCTTGTATACTAATGTGGTGTACGGGTCGGGTTCTTGGTCCGCTGAGCTCTTGGGTTCACACACCGGTTGTCTCTGTCGGATTCGAAGTTGGAATCGACGTCACCGTGGACTGGTCGGGTTTTGGAGGGATATTTCAGGTCCGGCAAGGGTGCCGGTCGGATAGTGTGGGTAAAAGAGCAAGTGTTGGTGTTAGATGTTAGAGGAGGATGCCATCAGCTGCGAGAGGTGTGCTGAGTTGGAGCCAGCTGTTGAGCACGATGATGTTGACAATACTTGTTGTTTGTTACCGGGCTCCGCAAATTTTGGTGGGATGAACATGATGGAGTTGGAAATTCATAAAGAAGAAAACCCATTGGGCCATTGAGTCGTTAACATCTGTGGTAGAAAACCATTGGTGTTGTATTTCTCTAAGATAGAGTCGACACAGTTGGAGGTTTTCTTACGAGGATTATATGCCCAGCAAACTGATTTGGTAGTTTTTTTTTGACTAGCCCAAGGTTTTCTCTAGAATTCTCTTGCCGAAGGTTTTCTCTACAATTCCTTTGGCCAAGGTTTTTTGACTTGCCCAAGGTTTTCTCTAAAAGAGTCGAATGGTTTCGTACTTTTTTGACTTGTCCAGCAAACTTTTTCAAAATTGACTCGACAATTATGATTGAGTTGGTATAATGTATTATTGTTCCTTAATAAAATGATTATTAATCCTCAATAAGGGGTGCAATAAACTTTTTATTAGAGGTGGTAAACATTTTATTAGGGAGTAATAAATTATTGCACAATTTTTATTGGAGGGTAATAAATTTTTTATTGGGTTTTATATTGGAGAAAATAATATTTTCTGGTGACCTATGAGATCTCTGATGACCTCTTCGAAGATCTCTGGTGAGATTTCTGACTATGTAATTCATTGAATAAATGGGCAACCTTATAAAATTTTTGAGTAAATATAGATAGTGTAGTTCAAATTTAGGTGAACGGACATTTTGATAAAGTGGTGTTAGCTCAGTGGTTAGAGCGGTCACTATCTAGGTTGTAGGTCCTGTGTTTGAGTCACCATGAGTGTAGAAGTGAAATCATGTAATCATTTTTGAATATATGAATAAAATAAATAAATAAAAAGGGAAAATGGACATTTTTTCCCACAGAAACCCAATAATTCAGGGACCCTCGGTGGTCTTTTCGTAAAGCTCTGTATTCACTGTACAGCCACCGCGTGGACAACCACCCCGACACTCCATAATTCTAATTATTCGCAGCTATAAATACTTTTCAAACATGTTTCCCGACTGTTTTTGATCACTCAGAGACTCCCAGTTGTTGTTCAGTTGACGACCGAAAATGCTTCCGAATCACTTGCTCCTCCAAGAGCCTATCAGAATGGCCTCCATCCTGGAGCCTTCTAAGCCTGTAAGTCTTTCTCACTTTCTCATTCGAACCCAACTCTGTGTTTGCCTTTTGTTTCTTCAACAAGCAACTACAGTTTTACTGTTTAGTATTACTGATTACAGCACCATAGAATCATCCTAAGCTTTTCTCTGAACTGCTACTAGCACGATCTATGAATCAACTCTGTCTGCAAGGATCGTATACCGTTTTTTTTTTTTTTTTTTTGTCTGATGTTGTGTTTGGTACTGTGGTAGCTGAGAATAGTGAGAATAGGAATTGCAGGTTTGGCTGGTGGATACATTGTTGTAACTCATTTGTTGCCCTCCAACATGTGCATATTTTCGAGGGCATTTTTTTTTTCTGAATTTTATGGTGAATTATGGTCATTCAATGTGTTAGAGTAGAATGCATAATTCCTAATTACTCTTGATGATGAATGGATCAACTTTGCAGACATTCTTTCCTGCATTGACAAAGATAGTTGGAACACTTGGTCCAAATTCCCGATCCGTTGAGATAATATCCGATTGCCTGGAGGCAGGAATGTCTGGTATTTCCCACCTGCTATATTGAGTTTTGTTATTCTCTCATCTAAAAATTAGTGGTTACAGTTTCTTAGTACAATTATCTCCTTCCAATTTGACTTTCTTTTCTCTTTGACTTTGAATACAATCCTACTGAGATACTAATATAAGCATATAATTTCTTCTACTCCCCCTACCAAAACAAATTAGTGGCACGGTTTGACTTCTCATGGGGCGATACTGATTTTCACCAAGAGACATTGGAAAATCTGAGGATTGCCATCAAGAGAACCAGGAAGCTGTGTGCAGTAAGCCTATTATTCTTATGTTCTAAGCATTTTGTCTCGACATTATATAACTTTGAAATGGCTATTCATGTGCTTAACTGTATTCACTGTGTATTTTCTACAGTCCTTTGTAATGTTCCTTTCAGAATAGCACCTTAATTTTGCTTAGTTTTAATATAGTCATAACCAAAAATTTGCTGACTTAAGCTTTGGATGCATTCTAAAGTTGATGCCTTGTGAACCTTCCGTGCTGTAAGCTTACAATATATTCTTTGTAAACTTACGTTTTCAGGTTATGCTAGACACAGTGGGTCCAGAGTTGCAGGTAGTGAATAAAACTCAGTGCCCCATTTCTCTTGAGGCAGAGAACGTGGTTGTCCTAACACCTGATCAAGATAAAGATGCCACTCCAAAACTCTTACCCATAAATTTTAGTGGGCTTGCAAAGGTACGTATTTGAAATTATCATTTGGCTTCTGCTAGCTCTGCTTTATGCCATATTCTATGTTGAATTCTGTTTCTCTATAGCTTTGGGTTGTGCTGTGTTGATGTATTTGTTTTAGAGAGATTGTGAATAACTACTTTCGTACTTTCCAAACTCAGCATCTATCCTCAAATATTCTGGCCTATACTTGCACCAATAAGCATTGAATTTCTTATTGAGGCTCTCAATAAGAAGAGTAAGGAGGACATTGTTAGCTTCCACCCAAAAATGTGGTCATATGATCGGAATTAGGTTCTCAATTCAAGGACCGTCTCTGCAAATAATCTCCAAATTAGAATCATTTTACAACTTAGTTGATCATTATTATATTCTTTTAAGAAATACTGTGTTGATCTAACTATCTGACACAATCAGATGAGTAAACTGTTTCAAAAAAAAATATATATATATATATATATATATATAAGCAAGGACAATCCTTCATAGGATGCTTAAGTATAATGAACGTTTCGGATCATAGGCTCACATTACATGGTGGTCCTATAATGTGATTCTTACTTTAGGGTGAGAAATGCTGTCATTTCCATTATTTCGAGTTTTGTTTCCTGTTATTCCTCTTCTTGCTTCTTTTTTTTTTCTTTTTTTGTGGAAAGCATGTAGACCTTGTTTTTAGTTATTCAAAACCATCTTACAGCATGTCCCAGATTATATTGGCATTATTGTAGTGACATGAGTCAAATTTGATCTTTTCAGGCCGTGCAGAAAGGTGACACCATTTTTATTGGTCAATACCTCTTTACAGGAAGTGAAACTACTTCTGTATGGCTGGAGGTATGCATTTTAAGGAATATAAATCCATTGTGAAGTTGTTTGTTGATAAGAAAATCTCATTTTGGAACTCAAATTTTGGCATGTCAATTCAATGATTAGACAGATGTAGGTATCCTCGTCACTTGATTAGAAGTTAGAACAGGGCAACAGTTCATAAGCTCATACTTCTGCTGTATGCCCATTTCAAATCAAACTTATTACCTACAGGAAACTATGAGAAGGTAAATATTTGATGACGTTTAGATTCTAGATAGGTATGGGGAAAAACTCTGTTGTTACTACGACTGCCTAAGGACTCCAAAATTTATGTTCTCAAGCAGTCAAGCCAGACTACTGCTTGTTGACCTTATCTAACCATCCTTTATTAGTTTATTTCCATCTGTACTGCTGTCATGTGTCTCTTGATGGACAACCTCTTTTGGTCAAAGAAACAATAATAAATGTAATTTCTAAGGTCTTGTATCAAAATGCAGGTCACTGAGGTGATTGGTGAGGATGTGGTTTGTCTCATAAAGAACTCTGCTATCTTGGCAGGGTCGATGTATACTCTGCATGTTTCTCAAATTCGTATTGATCAGCCTACACTGACCGATCTAGATAAGGAGGTCAGATTACGTTTTTGTATTAAATACTTTGTCTGCACAGCATTCGATGTTAAGTTGTTAAAACTATCATGCTTACCCATGCTGACAAACAAATTGTCTAGTTGTGTTTGAAGTGCATCTCATGGAGATCCTACACTTTTTAGTATACTGGATTTTTTGACTTGCTGATGCCGGTTTTTATGCTGTCATAGTTTTCTGAAACTAGTAAATTTTTATTCTTTGCATTGCAATTTCAGAAGGCACATTTGGACCTATTAGTTAGTTAGATGTGTTTGGATTGGTGTGAGTTTCTGTTTAGAGTTTTTCATCCTGGTTGGTAGACAGATGCTTGAAGTGATCCCTGCCATTTTGGAGTCTTTAGCTGGAAAACAATCAGATTTTTTTTTTTTTTTTCGAAAGTAGTTAATTGGGAAGGATAGATGATTAGCTTGTTTAGGCAATTCTGTCAAAACATTTTGTACTGAACCTTTGGTGTTTTTCTTTGTGGTTGTACCTTGGATTGGATGACTTCTGGTCAATTTTATTTTTATTTCTTATATTTTCATAAAATACAGGTTCAGGGATTTCATTCTTATTTTTTTTTTTGACCAAAAAAAAAAAAAAAGGGATTTCATTCTTTGAATGTCATCACTCATTACTTATCAAAGATTGCTTGTGTACCTCTTCATTGTATTTGACTGATAGTGGATCCTAGTTTATGTGCTTGTAATGAAAGAGTTTGATAACACGATTTATTAAAAAATTTGCTAGATCAGTTTTAACGCCTCGAAATCTAATTGGAGCAAACTCTGTGACTAGAACTGGATCTAGTTTCCATAAACGAAGATCTTATTATTCCATGTATTCCTTATATACTGCTTTCTGTTTTGACATTTTGATAACTATCAGGTCATAAGAACGTGGGGTGTTCGTAACAATATTGACTTCCTCTCATTGTCATACACCCGTCATGCTGAAGATGTTCGCCAGGTAAGGACTTCCTATTAATGTTTTCTGTTTGGTATGGTGTTCTTATGGCATTAGATTGATGAACTGGTTAATGCTATTCTGTTTCCTTTCTATTCTGATAATTCAAAGCAAAGAAGCATTTCTGTATCATTTAACATCGGCCTTTTCTTGCTGTTATGCAGGCCCGTGAATTTCTTTCGAAGTTAGGGGACATGAACCAAACTCAGATTTTTGCTAAAATTGAAAATGTTGAGGTCAGTGTTTGAACACAAAAACTAAAAGTACTATTTTTACCGCCCTTTGTTATATTTCATTGTTACCCCCCCCCCCCCCCCCCCCCCCCCCCAAGACATGTGGGTTTCTACAGTTTTGGAGATTTCTTAGTATTTATAATATATAATCTAGGCAGTAATGGTGGTTAGGGACTTGGGGAGGATGATATTATGTAATGTTTTCTAAATTTCATACTTGTGGATGGTTTGAATGAGTTTATGGTTTCTTCTTTTCATTTCTAGGGATTAAAGAATTTTGATGATATCTTACAAGAAGCTGATGGAATTATCCTCGCTCGCGGAAATTTGGGAATAGATGTTCCACCGGAGAAGGTAACCAAAAATCTCAGTAGTCTTTTGGTAATTATTACTTTTGGATGAAGACTTTTGTGGTCATCTTGTTGGTGTTGGAGAAGAAATATCCCACATTGGAAAAGTGACAAATAAAATGTAACTTATAAGTGGGTGGATCTCACCCAATTGTACCGAGGCATTTTGTGATTAAAACCCAACACCTATCGGGTGGTTAAGTTGGGACAATATCGGTACAATGGTGGGCCACGGGCCACGCTTGTCGCTGTTTAACATGGTATCAAAGCGGGTCTCTCTCCAATTGCGTCTCCAATTGTCATGGGCCCGAATTTGGGTTTTTTATATTGCCATCGGAAAATTCCGATTGGATTGTTACCAAGTGTCCGATGTGGGCCTTGGATTGTTATATTGACTTGTGTCCCAATTTCTAATGAGGGAATTGGATTGTTAATTAATTTCACGTGCAGACCTAGAGTTAGGTTGCACGTGAGGGGGGGTGTTGGAGAGGAAATATCCCACATTGGAAAAGTGACAAATAAAATATAACTTATAAGTGGGTGGGAGGCATTTTTGTGATTAAAACCCAACACCTATCGGGTGGTTAAGTTGGGACAATATCGGTACAATTGTAGGCCACGGGCCACGCTTGTCGCTGTTTAACACATCTTGTTCTATGTCTTTTGCAAATGTGCTCATAGTTATGCAAGTATATGAAAATATCCTTGTAGAAGTACAAACAATTTTAGATGATGCATTCATTCTGTGACTTAAGTGGGAACCGTGTTACATTTGTATGTGGTCCCTTAGCGGTCCCTTAGCATATTGTAAATAGCAAATTTGTAACCTGCTACTATGTGAATTGATTGTGGTATGGTTGCAGAAGTTATATTCCAATTTGATGTATTCTCGAGAAAGAAAAATAGTTCCTTACTAAATGTAGAATTCCATTGTTAACAAAATGAAATCACATGCTCCAACCGCGCATGATTGCATGCTTAGGTGAAACATGGATGTTTGTCTGCAACCCAGCATAACTTTTAGTTGGAGATGACTTTTTGCATGCTTAGGTGAAACATGGATGTTTGTCTGCAACTCTGCATAACTTTTAGTTGGAGATGACTTTTGCAGAGTCGTGAATATCCTGGTAACAGTCTTCTTGGATCTTCCAGGTGTTCTTGTTTCAAAAGGCTGCTGTTCACAAGTGCAACATGGCTGGAAAGCCAGCAGTGGTGACTCGAGTTGTAGACAGTATGACAGACAACCTAAGACCTACTCGTGCTGAAGCAACTGATGTTGCCAATATAGTATTGGATGGTAAATCTTTCTTCTGGCTTATGTTGGTTTTCGTTACTTTTTAGGACACCCAGTGTCTTATCGCTGATCTTGATGCCATATTGTACTCTTTTATGCCATAAATGGATGGTCATCCTGCTGGTGTTAGTAACCATATAAAAAAAAAGGATTGTAATTTTATTGTTGCTTGAGCTTTCATTGAAAAATTAATTCTAGCATTTATGTAAATATGTCATGTGCCAGTTGTGATCGTATATATCTATATTTCAATACTATCTGTGCAGGAAGTGACGCAATTCTTCTAGGTGCAGAGACCCTGCGGGGTTTGTACCCTGTCGAAACCATCTCCATTGTTGGAAAGATTTGTGCCGAGGTAATTGGATTTGTCTGGTTTTAAAGCATACCAATGCTGCTTTATTTGGATTAAGTTGCAATAAAATGATGTTCTTTCTTAAAAATTTCCATTATTTGCAGGGCATTGCTTTAAAGTTTCGTCAAATTTTTTTTTTTTAATTCGTTTGTTTCATTGGCTCTCCATAGTCGTGATTCAAAACTCAATCATGTTTGCATAACGACCGATGTTACAACAATGGTGCGGTATTATCTTCCTGATCTAGAAATGATTTCTAGTATAGACGCTAGTCCCTTCTAAAGGTTATGGTTCTAGTTATATGCTGAATGGGGGTAATGTTTTCCTTTTCCTCTCTTGTGAACTTCACCAATTTAAAGTAGGGTATATAAGTATACATTTCATATGTTGGTTTTGGCTGATGGTAACATTTCATGTGCAGTACCTTTGTCTTTTGGTCAATATATTTACTTTTTCAGACGGTCCTAGCTTTCTTTGTGCTTATTAGCATGGATGTTACATAGGGATGGTTTATAAAAATAAAAAATAAAAAAATTAGATAGCAATTCATCTCCGCAAGTGTTACATTGGTTCTAATAAATTATATTGATCGAAATGTTTTCTGCAGGCTGAGAAAGTCTTCAACCAAGATCTGTATTTTAAGAGGGCTGTGAAATATATTGGAGAGCCAATGACCCACTTGGAATCTATTGCTTCCTCTGCGGTAAATTTGTCCGTTCAATGTTTTCCATTTTTTTTTTATCTTTTTCATTGTATTATTTGCCTGAATCCTAAAGAGGTGTTTTGCTAATTGAAGCATGCTATGAAGGAGAAGTTGTATTTTACTATGATAATGAAACATAATTCTCTTGTTGTAGGTACGTGCAGCCATTAAGGTGAAGGCCTCAGTGATTATATGCTTTACTTCATCTGGAAGAGCTGCAAGGTGATTTTGTTTTCTCTTTTTCTATATTTATTTACATGTATATTAAGAATTTAAGATGCAATTCTTAAGGAGTAGGTGGTTATAATTTATGAGGATATTTTATTCATACTTTAATGACAAAGGTCCTAGGTATTTATGATGTTAATGCAAATTAATTGCAATTTCTTATGCTTAATAGTTTTGATGTAGGTTGATCTCAAAGTACAGACCAACAATGCCTGTGCTTTCTGTTGTCATCCCTCGGGTTAAGACAAATCAGCTCCGATGGACATTTTCTGGTGCTTATGAGGTTTGTTACTGACTTTCTTATATTTTGTTTATGTGCTAGAAAATGCCACCAATAGTTTTATCCTGTTGAGACATAATCCTAGAATTGATCTGCAGTTCATTGCCTTTAATTCAAGGGTATCCAAGCATACATTTCAGTTTTTAAAATTAGAAGGCTTTGTGCATGTGGAAACAAGAAGAGGTCTAGTTCTGTCTTGTAGTGCTTTCACTAATCTCATTTTATATGTTGGATGTTTTCTTCCTTCCTTTGGCCTGATTTTTTTGAATAGTTTTCTTTAATTAAAGGGAATCTATAATTAGTGCTTTCAAATCATTTTCAACGATACTGTTAGTTCCCTGTTCTCTAATTTATGACTGCACTTGTCAGCTCCGTGTCCACTGAAAGTCGAAAAAACTTTGTCATCATCAGCATTTGGAAATGATTGTAGTTGGATAATTGGATGGAGAACTGAATTGGAATAGTGTGTAGAGATGTCTTATGGACTCATAGTTGAGGACAGAAAACACTGATTTGCAGAAATCTCTGTATTCGGTTAAGCTTTATTTCTCTATGGATATATTCTTGAACTAGAATCTACATTGTTTCTGGTGAATCTTTGGCAGGCAAGGCAATCACTTATGGTCAGAGGTCTTTTCCCAATGCTTGCAGATCCTCGACATCCTGTAAGAATGTTTCTGTTTAAGAAAACCTTTTAGTCTGCTATATGTTGGGAAACAAAATTAATATGTGGTCTCTTATTTCAATATTTTGCTTTAACAACTTAACATGCAAAATGATAGATGTTTCACATTTGATGCCCCTATATATCCTCTCCTGTTTGAGGTCTCTCTCTTTCTCTGTCTGTCTCTATCTTTAGGAAAACATCTGAACATAGGAACATACTGAATGCATACCAGGTGGTTTTCCTGATCCTGCTTTTATTAAAATTGATCAGACTTAGGTTCCACTTTGGCCTAGAAGTACCTTTTATAATCGTGATATTGCATCTGTTCTGCATTTCCAGAAATCTAGGCAACGCTGGTTTAAATTTCCTTCTTGATTAGTAGAAAGTGTGAGATTTATCCAGCTTTAGCAAAATTGATTACCATGTGTCAAGATGTTAATATTAACAAACTGTTTCTTCTCTTTGAAATTGGTGAGGAAAAAAAAATCAAGGGAGGTTACTTTTAGTGGCACCAGTAGGTAGGCTATAATCTGGAGACTGTATCGTTTAATCCTAGTAATGCATATGCATATTTCACTAGCTGAATTATTTTCCCTCCTGTGAAATCGATGGGGACACTATTGTCAATGTCAACCCTGCAGGCCGAGGCCACCGGTGCAGCAAATGAGTCAATTCTAAAGGTCGCTTTGGATTTTGGCAAAGCATCTGGTGTTATAAAGCCTCACGATCGTGTTGTAGTATGCCAGAAAGTTGCTGATGCATCTGTGGTGAAGATACTAGAGCTGGAAGAGTAATATCCATTATGGAACCCATCTGCATATGTGTACAAGTTTTGTTGTAGTCTCTCTCCGTTGTACCATTTTGCTTTTGCCAGAAAGTTCAAGTAGACGGATGCATGTCTAATAGGCCCACTGGATTTTTAACTTTCAAGTCAAGCACTCGAATTTGTTTTACTTTGTTTCAGCTGCTGGTGCGTGTTTTGTACACACTTGTAGTAAACTCACCCAAATTTGCCAAGATAATAAATAAGAGCAAAACAGATGAATCCGACAATGATGGCCAGATGGGGATATAGTTGACACTGTTTGTCCAGACTTGTCAATGGACAGGATGTAGAGTGGATCATTTAGTACAAATAAATTCATCCGATTCGATCCAATAATTCGAGTGGATCATTTGGTACAAATTAATAAATCTGATTTGAGAGTGAATAGCTTCGTTGGTAAATCCAACAGCAAGGGGACGATGTTGCAAGGGTCTAGTGACAAAAGAAGCATATAAAGGAAAAGAAAAATGGAGCCTCAAGGGAGGCTGTGAATATAGGCTGGCCTTTTGAACCCGAAGGCCTTTTGACGTATGCTTATGAAGTTGTCATGTAACGCCGTGAATTAAAAGAGTCCTATTTTTTTTAAATCCAAGTCTGCCTCGGGTCCTTGTGCTGCTTTTGATGAGCGTGAAGTATCAGCGCCAACAACGCCTCCAGCGAAATCAGCTTCGGCTGCCTCAGCTTCCTCAGTGAACTTCTTGTAAATATCACTTTGGTAGAATTTCCTTGTTCTGATCACCAAAATAAATGAAACAAGGGTCCCAAACAATGTCACAGCAGCAATTATAATGAAGGCCAATTTGTAACATTCCACTCCTACGCAAGTTAGGTCCTGTCCTGCTTCTCGAGTCTTCCCCAAAGCCCTTAGTTGCTTCAAAGCCTCTGCATCATACAAGTTTCCAGCCACTTTCACATTGAGGATATAAGCGCCAATAGGGCTAGCAGCACCACCAAAGTTTATCAAAGTGGCATAGTACTTGAGGCCGAAGAGTTCAGAAATGATGGCAAAAATCAATGGCCATTGAGCTCCAAAACAGAAGCCAATAATCACAGAAGAAACGTAGAGAGAGTTGGGGACCCCGTACGCGATTAGGAGATGGCCAACACATGATAAGAGAAGCACTAGAGTGAGCATAAGTGGCCTTGGGAATTTGTACTTCTTCAAAAGGACTTCTGAAGAAAAGCCAGAAGCGACTCTTCCAAGGTAGTTCCATATGCTTACCAGAGATATGAAGGTGCTAATGCTGTTAGTTGGGTAGCCTAATGAGTCCCCAATCTGACCAAGATTATCAATAGCAGTTAAAGTGCTTCCAATTCCACAGATTGCAGCAATGAACAAGATCAACATGTCAATGCTAAAAAGTGCTTGCAAAATTGTGTAATCCTCACCTCTAATGGGCGGCTTGAAGACAGTTTGAAAGCAAGAATTAAGCTTCTGCTGGGTTTGTGGAGTTGCAGTAGATACTAATACAGCAGGAGCTGGATTTTCAGCCACTACTTTGAGCTGAATTGGCTCGTCCACGACTTTGATTTTCGTCCTCCATTGCTTGATTTCTTCGATTATAACAACCGCGATTGGAAGAAAGAGTAGGATAAGCACAACTGAAGCACTTCCAATGTAACAAATTCTAGAAAACCTCAGCTTGTGCATCATGATAATCAAAGCCATGAGAAATCCAGCTAGGCCGAGAGTAATGTAAAGAAGATTGTAGAAAATTCTGAGCTCATTCGACTGTCTAACAATCTTGATCAAACGAATGATGGGAAGAAACACAATCGAAACAGCAACCGGAAGCCAAGCAATTAGTAATACCAAAGCCTTTGAGTTATCTCCATAGAAAGCATGGTAGAGCTGTGTCATTATAGCACCACTCAAACCAACAAGTCCCTTCAAAAGCCCCAGAACACTTCCTCTACTAGAAGGAAAGTTCTTGACACAGCTCACTACAACTCCTGTGTTTGAAAACGTTTGAGAATTTGCACCCATGCAAATGTACAAACACATCTGCCACACGCGTGGTTTCGAGGTTCGACCGGTGATAGCTAGCCAGATCATGAAGTAACCGAAAAAATTCATGACTGAACCGATTAAGAGCACCACCCATGGAGCTGTGACTTCGTTAACTAGACCGGCTATGATTCCGACATTGCCTCCCACGTCCTTGAAGAAGCTTAGGAGATTGAGTGTCGTTTGGTCATAGCCTAATGATGTTTTGACGTCTGTGGAGTAGAGACCAAACATGTAGGTTGCTCCGGACACGGAGAGGATTAGCATTGAAGCAAACACCATGAACCATCGTCCATGGAGTACTTGCAACCAAAAGCTTCTCATTTCCTTGGAGCCAATATCACCGGAAGTAAACTCTGCCGCCACCATTTTTTCAAGCTTTCTTCTTGACAGAGATGTCTAACACCTAGTGCACATATACATATATATATAACAGAGATTTGGCCCAAGACGTGTTAATTCAGCCTTCAGGAATTGACTAGCTAGTTGATTTGCCTTAAGGAATGGAGGAAAGGTTTTCTGGCCGGTAGGAGATAAAGGTGGAGAATAAAGATCGAGTTCAAACCTCCGGAGAATAAAGATCGAGTTCAAACCTCCGTACCTTTTGAAACATGCATGTGTGCACAAAACTATATATACATGCAAATAAAACAGAATTGGATGACTGGTGTATACAAGTGCAGGAGACATCAATTTAAACTAATCAAACTACAAACAGTTCATTTCAAAAACAAAAAACTTATAAACAAACAGTTTGTGTTTCTTTGATCCAAAAAAAGAAAATTTGTGTTTCTTTTCTTCTTAGGTTTTTTTTTTTTTTGTCTTTTTATCAGTTTGTTTTTTTTTTAATGAATTAATTACATTTAACCCCCGAATTATGGGTCGTTTTGGAACTTCTTTCCTAAAAAAAAAAAATTAAAAATTAAAAAACCTAACTCTCTTTCATCTATGAATTTTTGCTTAAGAAGGAAAAAAAATGTAAGATGAGCTATATTTAAAGGTTTTTGCATGTTGTGACTAGAAGAATTAGTCGCTCATAGGTCCTTATAGCAGAAGCTTTATTTTAAGATATTTCATACTATTGTTTTTTATCGTTAGAAAATAATATGTACTGAAGGTGACTCTAAGCTGATAGACAGTCATGATATTCAAACTTTCTCTAAGCAATTTGATTTTATATATTATGTTTTTTATCATGTGGCAAACTTTGTCGTTGATATACTTGCTAGTCTAGGTCAGACTGCCAATAATTTCTCGGTTTGGTGTAACTGTTTACCCCTTTTTTTGTTCCCAACTTTCTATTCGATTAGCTGAGAGTCTGGACAAAAAAATACGACCTAGCCTCCTCTGCTAGGGTTTACTTTCTAGGTTTCTAGAAAGCAAGATTATATTGACCATGGATATGGACATTCTGAGTTGGAATAGGAGAGGAATCTACAACGACATCACAATTCGGGCGTTGAAGGATTTGATATCCCAGAACAGACCCCATATTATCTTTCTTCGCGAAACCAAAATCAACAATATCAGAGCCTTTAACGATCTACGTGTAGAAAGTGATTTTCCTTGAGTTGATGTTTACAATTGTACACATATATAGCAGTAGTAAGCTGCTGTTACAATGCAGGCAATAAACTATATTTACAGCTAGAATAAAAACTGATAAGCAATTATAGCTCAGTATCAAAACAGCCTATGAACAAATCAATGGAGAAAAATTAGATGACTTGATTTCAGGAGAAGATTTAGTCTCT
The DNA here is from genome assembly GCA_024704745.1 of Rosa lucieae. Taxonomy (NCBI): domain Eukaryota; kingdom Viridiplantae; phylum Streptophyta; class Magnoliopsida; order Rosales; family Rosaceae; genus Rosa; species Rosa lucieae. The sequence continues at coordinate 26,160,290 of CM045492.1, forward strand.
CTAACACCCCCCCTCAAACTTGGCGGCTCCGGACGAACAAGTTTGCTTGAAAGGAGAAGATGACGTGACTTGTGAAGTGGTTTAGTGAGTAGATCAGCTGGCTGATCAACAGAGGGAATGAAGCAGACCCGATGACTACCAAGAGCAACTTTTTCGCGGACATAATGATAATCAAGCTCGATATGCTTAGTTCGAGCATGGAATACAGGATTGGACGCCATGTAGGTAGCACTAAGATTATCACAATGCAATAAGATGGGAAACTGAATGCGAGTGCCAAGTTCATAGAGCAGATAACCCAACCAAGTAGTTTCAGCACAGGCATGAGCAAGGGAACGATATTTCGACTCGGCACTCGAGCGGGCAATCGTGGGCTGCTTCTTGGAACACCAAGAGATCAAATTCGAACCAAGATACACAAGATAACCTGACGTGGACCGGCGGGAGTCGGGACAGCCCACCCAATCCGCATCAGAGTAGGCGAAGAGGTGCACTGGCTGATGTTGAGGAGCAAAGGATAAACCATGACCAAGTGTGCCTTTGACATAGCGAAGAATGCGCTTCACGGCAACAAGATGAGGTAGACGAGGAGCCTGCCAAACTTTGGGTAAACCCAATAGACAACAGAAAAGATGTCATTCTTTGAAACCACGCCCGAGGAGCCTGCTTAAGGCCATAGAGGGATTTGTTGAGTTTACAGACATGAGTGGGGTGAGACTGATCAATGAAACCAGGAGGTTGAGTCATGTAGACATCCTCCGTAAGAAAACCATGGAGAAAAGCATTCTTGACATCTAATTGACGAAGAGACCAACCACGCGACACAGCAAGACTAATAACAGTACGTATTGTAGCAGGTTTGATAACAGGACTGAAGGTTTCATGGAAATCAATACCTTGCTGTTGGTGAAAACCTTTGGCCACAAGACGAGCTTTGAAGCGTTCGACGGAGCCATCCGGATTCCGCTTGACTTTGAAAACCCATTTGCAGCCAACAGTGTTCTGTGTGGGAGAAGAGGGAACCAAAGACCAAGTGTTGTTCTTCATCAAAGCATTGATTTCGTCAACCATAGCAGCACGCCATTCAGCCTTCTTTGAAGCTTGAGAGTAACAAGTAGGTTCAACCGAGTCAACCATGGTGAGGAGAGCTCGAGGAATGGGATACCGCACTGTGCCATCACTTGGGATTCTGGGTTTTTGAGTACCATCTTGGAGGCGCGTGACCATTTGGTGTCTGGGAGGAGAATTGGTAGCCGGAGGGGGAGAACTGGACCGGAGGGCAGGGCCGTCGGTGGGAAGCTGATCAGGAGCAACAGTGGCCGACGATGTAGTGGTGGTGTTGATGGGAGGACTGGTGATGCCATGAGCAGCAGGAACAGCGGAGGGAGGCAGCGACAGAGCAGGAACAGAGGAGGGAGGACGGAGCAGGAACAGCGGAGGGAGGCCTGGGTCGGCGGTGATATGTGATTACCGGTGGAGATAACGGAGGATTAGATGGAGGAGGCGCGACCAAGTCTGACGCAAGTGAAGTCGAGGATTGATGTTGAACAGATGAGGTTGGCCGAGCGTTTGGGCCGCTGGGCAAGTGGGCATCGTGGATGAGAACAGGGCCGGTTAATTGAGTTAACTCCAAAGCCTTTGACACTTGAACTGATGGGTCCTGCAAATTTCTGTAAGGAAAACTGGTTTCATCAAATAAAACATGCCTAGAGACGTAGACACGACCAGATTTCGGATCCAGACACCGATAACCTTTATGTTTAGGGCTGTAGCCTAAGAAAACACACTCAAGACTACGACTAGAAAGCTTATCCGAGACATAAGGACCAAGATGAGGGAAACATGAACAACCAAAGACTCGAAGAGAAGAATAAGAAGGCGGAGTACCATAGAGACGTCGATGAGGTGTATCCCAATCAAGGACAGGTGTAGGAAGAAGATTAATAAGATAAACCGATGTTAAGACAGCCTCAACCCAAAGATTATGTGGAGTACCCGAAGTAAGAAGAAGAGCACGAGCCATGGTGGTAATGTGGCGGTGTTTACGCTCGGCAAGGCCATTTTGTTGTGGAGTATGAGGACAAGAAAACCTTTGTTGGATTCCCAAGGAGTTACAATAGTTAGAGAAAGCATAACTGACATATTCGGTACCATTATCGCTTTGTAGAAATTTGATGGAAAGGTGGAACAGATTTTGGATCATAGCAACAAAGGTTTGAAAATGAGTAAGAACCTCATTTTTGCGACGCATGGGATAAATCCAAGTACACCGAGAAAATTCATCAGTAAAGAGTACATAATACTTAAAACCACTGACTGAAGAAGTAGAAGAAGACCAAACATCACTATGAATTATGTGAAATAGAGTAGTTGCAGTTGCATTATTAGATTGAAAAGGTAACTGATGAGATTTGCTTAAAGCACAATCTTTACAAAATGACCGAAAAGATAATTTAGAACCAATAGAAGACCCTATACGGGCGAAAACATTCGACGAAGGGTGGCCCAAACGGTTGTGCCAGATGGTGGAGTGAGTGGATGTAAGAGCATGGGGAGTAGGAGACACACTGGACAGATCTAATGGATAGAGCCCATCTTTACAGGGGCCCTGAAACAAGAGACGACCAGTAAGTAAGCAATAGATTTGATAAAAATCAGGAGCGAAAAGGAAAAATACACGATTGTCTTTTGTGAAACGAGCAACTGATAACAGATTTTTACGAATGGAGGGAATACGGAAGACGTCGGATAAAGAGAATTGAGAAGATCCTAAGGAAAAAGGAAGGGTACCAGTATGAGAAATGGGCATCGAATCCCCATTACCCATATACACATTATGAGGGCCACCATATGGTTGAGAGTGATTGAGAGGCATAGCGGTCATGTGGTGAGTAGCACCCGTATCCGGATACCAATTCGGATCAGCAGCAAAATGGGCTCCTGCAAAAGGTGCAGTAGTAGATGGCCCAAGAAATCGATGGGGACATTGATGCAGCCCATGTTGGTTGGTATGGCAATTGGGACACCACGTTGGAGCTGGGCCAAGAAGCCCATTAGGTGGAGAGGGGCGCACAGCCCAAGCAGGAGATGTAAATGGCCCTAGAGAGGGCACGGGCATCTGTTGCGCAGGAAAGGAAGCCGCAATCTGAGATGGACGACCACGGTAGGAGCGCCCACTGTTGGAGCGACCGTTTCTGGGAAAATTTCTGCCAGTGTGGGAGCGATTGTCACGACGGGAAGAAACTTGGCTTTGATGATAGAGAGCAGTGACCAGAGTGGAATCAGAGGGGCGAGATTGAGAAGCGTCAAAGGAAAGAATCCGGGCACGCAGCTCTGTAAAGTCAGGGAGAGGAGATTTCTGCGTGAGAGCAGTACGAAGCATGAGATAGTCAGGACCAAGGCCATGGAGGGTTGCAAGTACCAAGTCTTCATCCGGAACAGGTTTGTTGATGGAGGACAAGGAATCAGCAATAGATTTGGCATGGCGAAGATAATCATCAACGGATTGGGTTCCTTTGTGAAGATCAAGTAGCTGCAATTTAAGATTGGCAGCGCTAGCCACAGAGTGCTGAGAGAAATGGCGAGCAAGACAATCCCATATGTCTTTGGCAGTTTCGAAACCAATGGTGAGTTGGGCAATATGTTCAGTTAACGTTGTAGTGAGGATACTGACAATGAGCTGATCCTGTTGAAACCATTTTGTATATTCAGGGTTGGGAATTGGAGTGGCTTGTTGAGTGTTAGAGGGAGTGGACATGATGGTGGGTGCAGGTGCAGATTTGGAGCCATCAATATAGCCCCAGAGATTATTGCCATTGAGGAATGGTTTGAGTTGACGAAGCCAAACCAAATAGTTGGTTTCAGTGAGTTTGATGAAGTTGGAGGTGTTGGGAGAGGGAGCAGAGGAAGGGGTGAGGGCAGCCATAGGATCGAGATGACAGAGGAGAAGGATCAGGTAAGAACCAAAACTACTGATACCATGTAGAAAGTGATTTTCCTTGAGTTGATGTTTACAATTGTACACATATATAGCAGTAGTAAGCTGCTGTTACAATGCAGGCAATAAACTATATTTACAGCTAGAATAAAAACTGATAAGCAATTATAGCTCAGTATCAAAACAGCCTATGAACAAATCAATGGAGAAGAATTAGATGACTTGATTTCAGGAGAAGATTTAGTCTCTCTAACACTACGTTTGGCGCTTGGTTTTTCTCAGGCTTAGGAAGTGTTGAGTGTAGGACAATCTGGTGGTTTGGGCATGTTCTGGAATGATGATGTGAAGGTAGAGGAGGGTACGACATCACAACATCATATTCATATCATGGTTGATGGAGGTCCTGGAAACCCTAGGTGGAGACTTACAGGTTTTTATGGATTTGCTCGAATGGTGGATAGAGATAAATCATGGTAGCTTTTGCATGATTTGAGTGATTTGGAGGCCCTTCCCTGGGTCGTTATCGGGGATTTTAACGAAATCCAGTGAGAAGAAAGATGGTCCGATTAGGGCAGAGCGGCAGATGCGTGGTTTCAGAGAAGCCCAAGGGTATGGGGATTTGCTTGCTCTTGGTTTTCAGGGGCCTCAGGCGACTTGGTGGAATTCCGAAACCCAGTTACGGTTAGACAGGGCTGTGTGTACATCGACCTGGTGTGATATTTTTGGTTTTGCACGTCTGAAGCATCTCCCACCAAGTGATTTTGATCATGTGCCAATACTGCTACAAGCTAGTATTGTTCCTCTTCCCAAATCTCCTCATCATCACCGCTTCAAATTTGAAGCATATTGGTTGCAACATGAAGAATGTGATGGGGTTGTACACCAAGCCTGGCAGACAGATGTGTCCGGTTTGCCAATGTATCAATTGTCAAAGAAGATAGCTTATACTAGAATGCATTTGGATGCTTGGCAGAGGAAGACGTTTAAGGGCAGACAGATGCAAATGTTAGGGGTTCGAGCACGTTTGGAGGAGTTGCTAGATACAACGCTCTCTGATGCTGTGATTATGGAGAAGAAGCAATTGTTTGAACGTCTCCAAACCTTATTATCTCAGGAAGAATCTTTCTGGCGACAGAGTTCGAATGTCACTTGGTTGAAGGATGGTGATCGTAACACTGGTTATTTTCACCGGAAGGCAGCAAATAGAAATAGGAAAAATACTATACATGGTCTGTTTAATGAGGCTGGTGAGTGGTGTGAGGATGATGAAGGGTTGGAGCGAGTGGTGACTTCCTAATTTTCTAATATGTTCAAAGCAGGGGACATAGATGTTGAGGCCATGGGTGCCACATAGAGGCTATTCAACCATGTGTTTCTGAAACTATGAATGAACAATTGTGTGCTCAATACTCTCAAGAAGAGGTTCAGTGTGCGTTGTTTCAAATGTACCCAACTAAATCGCCAGGGCTAGATGGAATGCCTCCTCTATTCTTCCAATACTATTGGGAGTCCATAGGAGAGAAGGTGACTGCTGCTATTCAGAGTTTTTTACACTCAGGTTAGCTTTTGCGATAAATTAATTTCACACATATTTGTCTTATCCCAAAAGTGACTAATCCGGAGCACACGTCGGATTTAAGGCCTATTGTGTTTTGTAATGTAATCTACAAGCTTTGTTCAAAAGTCATTGCAAACAGGTTGAAGTTGATTTTGCCAGAATTGATTTTTCCATATCAGAGTGTTTTTGTGCCTGGCAGGTTAATTACTGATAATATCATTGTCGCTAATGAACTTGCTCATTTTGTTCATAACAAAAGGGATGGTGGTGATGGGTGTATGGCTCTTAAACTAGACCTAAGCAAAGCCTATGATAGAATGGAATGGGTTTTTCTTAAGAGGTGATGGAAAGGTTTGGTTTTGATCTGGTATGGATAGAGATGGTGATGTAGTGTGTTTGCTCAGTAAGATACTCTTTTTTGATGCGTGGTAGTCCTCGTGGCCTTGTTATTCCGAGTAGAGGATTAAGGCAAGGTGACCCTTTGTCCCCATATTTATTTCTAATTGGGGCAGAAGGTTTCTCGGCCTTATTGCAGCAAAAGCAAGAATTGGGATTGCTCCCTGGGATTGAGATTTGCAGTGAAGCCCCTCGGGGAATCATTTACTATTTTGATTTATGCTAACGCTACTCTGGAGGACTGTTACCAGATACAGGATGTTATCGAAACATATGGTAGGGCCTCAGGTCAATTGGTTAACTTTGATAAAAGCTCTATTGTTCTCAGTAAAAATGTTTCAGATGTTATGAAAGATGAGGTGTCTAGCCTATTGGGAGTTGAGGTGGTGACTTCTCATGAAAAATATTTGGGTCTTCCAACGTATGTTGGGAGAAAGAAAACTGCTACCTTCCAGTATATCAAGGAGAATTTGTCCAAGAAGGTTTCCAATTGGCAAGGAAAATTTTTGAGTGGTGCAGGTAGAGACATTCTCATCAGAGTGGTGGCACAAGCTCTTCCAGCTTATGCAATGAGTGTCTTCCAATTAACAAAAAATTTCTGTGAGGATCTTGAACAACTTTGTGCAAAGTTCTGGTTGGGGAGTACTCTTGATAAAAGAAAAATTCACTGGAAGACTTGGAAGGCTTTGTGCAATCCTAAAGAGGAAGGAGGGCTAGGTTTTTGTAGCTTATCAGAATTTAATTCTGCTATGCTAGCCAAACAAGCATGGCGTGTGATCAGTAATCCTCAATCGTTGATAGCTCTACTCTTTAAAGCTAAGTACTATCCAGAAGGTTCATTTTGGACAGCTTCATCCCATGCTTCTCCTTCTTATTCCTGGAGGAGTATCTTTTCCACAAGGGATTTGATAATGAAAGGCACTTATTGGCAGATAGGTGATGGGACATTGGTGAACGTATGGAGGGATTCGTGGGTTCTGGGTTTGCAGGATTGTAAGCCTAGAGAAGGTAATTTGGCTATGAATGAAGTCAATAGGGTGAGTAACTTGACTTGTCATATAGGGGTTTGGGACAATAATCTAATTCGAAGGGTGTTTTCGGTTGACGAAGCTGAAGCAATCTTATCAATTCCTCTATCTTCTAGGGAGGTGCATGACAGGGAGGTTTGGAGGCTTGAAAAGAATGGCAAATTTTCGGTGAAGACTGCTTACCGATACTCTTTCTCTATTTCTTCTTCTAATAGCCCTTTTGAGCTACTAGTTGGGGTGAGTTTTTGGAAAAATCTATGGAAGGTTGTCATCCCTAGCACAGCCAAAATTCATATATGGCGAGTGTGTCACAATATCCTCCCATCTTTGGAGCGATTAATTTCGAAGAGAGTTGTGTTGGATTTCGTGACTTGTCCATTGTGCATGCAGGAGTTGGAAACAACATTGCATTTATGTCATGACTGTCCGTTCACTAGACAAGTGCTGCAAACACATGGGGTGTTGTCACAAGTTTGTTATAATCCTCATTTTGCTCATTTGGATCTGTTGGAATGGATTAGTTCTTGTGCAAGAGACTTATCTTTACAGTTACTTGGTGAGTTGGTATAACTTCTTTGGGGGGTGTGGAAAGAACGAAATAATCGAATTTGGGGAAATAAAGTTGGTACAGTTGTTGATGTAGTTATTGTGTCTATGTCAAGACTGCATGACTTTTGTTTTTGGTAAAGGAAGATTGGGAATAGTGGAGCTGGAACTATTAGAATGACTCAGTGGGTTGCTCCCTCAGTGGGCTATTTTAAAGTCAATGTAGATGGTTCTTTCTTTCAAGCATCTAAAAAAGGGAGAACTGGTTTTGTTGTCAGGGATTGGCAGGGCTCATTTATAGTAGGAGGAGGTAAATCTCTTTCTGGTTTACTATTACCTGAACATGCGGAAGCTGTAGCTTGCAAACAGGCCATTGAGTTTGTTGTTACAAATCATTATTTGCTAGCTATTGTGGAGACTGATTCGCAATTGGTGCATAGACAATTGCTTAGCTGAGAAGGGAGGAACTTGTCCATCTTGGGACGTGTTTATGATGATATGGAGTACATTTTGGAGGCTTATGCAAACCTGCATGTACTTCATAAAAAGAGAAGTGCAAATAGGGTGGCACATCTGATGGCTGCTCATGCTAGGAATCTCCCCGTGGAGACTTTTTATTTTTCTTCCCCTTTTTTTTTACAAGCTGCTTTAGCAGCTGAAGTTGTGTAATTTTTAGACATCTTTCATCAATAAAATCTGACCCCCTTTCCCTAAAAAAAGCTGAGAGTCAGGACTAGTGTTATCTTCATAGTTCAGTTATTTCTTTCCATTATTAAAAAAAAAAAAGTTTATTGATTAGAAGTTGTTGTTGCAATAGATTTTTTCTTGTAAGTTATATGTTTTGTAATAAGAAAAAAAAACTTCACTTTGTTTAAGGAAAACTGAAATTGGGAGAGAATTGAGTCGTACTTTCATTGATAATAAAGGCCTCTTTATATAGAAGATTACAAGACATAAAATCAGAGTTGTACAAAAAAATATAATAGTACAATTAATCGGATATCTCCGAGAATATCTCTAATTCTAAACTCTATTACAACTAGATCAAGTAACCTAGAGTTTGGGCCAAACACATATTCTGGATTTACTTGAACACACTTTCTTTTATCTATAAATTTTTGCTTAAAAAGAAAGGAGTGTAAGATGATGTATTTTTTCTCACCAAAAAAAAAAAGAAAAATTTCGCAAACAGTACACCAAGTAAAGACCACTAATAATTCTTATACACAAAGTTTCAAACCAAACATTTCGGTACACGAAATCTGAAACTCGACCCACTATCAGTACACGACGTCAATTTTTGACACCAAAATGTCCATTATGCCCTCAGTTCTTTTTTTTTTAATAATTTTTTTTCTGTTATTTTTTTTTCCTTCGTTCATAAATGACTCGAGTCATTTTTTTTTCTGTTATGTGAGGTGAGGAAGGCGGCGTTGGAAGTGAGGGAGTGAGCCCGGAAGAAGGAAGAAGAAAGAGATAAAATGAAGAAAAAAAATAACAGAAAAAAAAAATTATATATAAAAAAAAAGAATTGAGGGCATAATTGACATTTTGGTGTCAAAAATTGACGTCGTGTACTGATAGTGGGTCGAGTTTCAGATTTCGTGTACCGAAATGTTTGGTTTGAAACTTTGTGTATAAGAATTATTAGTGGTCTTTACTTGGTGTACTACTGTTTGCGAAATTTACCCAAAAAAAAAAAAGATGAAGTATTTTGAAAGATTATTAGCATGACCTTGGAATTTGAAGAGCTTGTACTACACGGTGGAATCTGAAATGGTTGATGTTGGTAGTGGCGCGACGTTGTCTTTAGCGATGAAAGAGTCCAAGACAAGACATTGAGTCCAGTTGACCACCATTCCATACATGATATTCTCCAAAATTATCCCTTGATTAATTTGTACCAAAACAACATTCAATTTTTTCTATCGATTATTAGGTCCATGCATGAGCAAAAGTACAGAACATGGGAGAATCAAGGTATATGGTTTTTGATCTCTATATCCATAGCACTTTGATACGCCTAAGTTTATGTCATCACGCACCGAGCAAACCGAAATGAAAACAATATAAATTACCCACCTACACAAGAAGTAATTCTTTCACCAAAAAAAATATCTTTAGTATTCTTTAAGCATAAGAATCACATAATCAAATTGTTTAGAAAAAAATAAAAATTAATTTCTCTAATCAAATGGAAGGCGACGTAAATTTCAAATTCATAATAAAATAAGAAGAAGGCTAATTGGTTTAGATTCAAACCCAAAACCCAGTTTAATTCAATATTAGAATTGGGCTACCCCGAACACTCCCAATTGAGATCTATTGGATACCAAAAACCAAAACCGAGCAAAAAAACAACGTCTACAAGAAAATGCTCATCGTACCCGGGTCCGTCCACCACCTACCAAAGGATCTGAACAAATCAAAGTATAGCCACAAGATCAATTAATATTTTAGACACAACACCTTCAAATCACCCAATCCATACTCAGGGTTGGTAAAAATCCACATCGGGGTGCCTAGGTGAGTGCCCATTGAATTTCCGATTCGTCATTCTTTAAAATCGGGGATGGTTTACTGATCCTCATTCTCAAACCCAAATAGTTTTTTGTTTAATTAAAGAATATATATATTTTTGCACACACTTTTTTTTAATTTTTTTTATTATTAAAAAATGATCATTTACCCGATTTTAGGTTAAAAATTGCCCACTTGCTCCACCAACTGTTTTTTAACCCCATTTACCCAAAACACTCAAAGGGATTATTTCCCCTTTTCCCAATTAATTCTTTTTTCTTTTTTTTTGAGACTTTTTTGCCCTCTCCTTCTTTCTCACTTAGAGAGAGAAGTCACCTTCCACCTTGCTGTGCTCCGGTGACCAGTGGCCGGCGCGGTCTCCGGCGACCGGACTTCGGCTACCAATGACCGGATTCCGGGAACCGGTAACCGAAATCCGGCGATCGATGACTGAAATCCGGAATCCGGTTATTATTGCCCCCCAGTAATCATATTACTGCCCCCCAGTAATCATATTATTGCCTCCCAAAAATCATATTATTGCCTTCCAGTGAATTGTATGAACTCCCAAAACCAAAATGAATACACTACAGGAACAATTGATCAATTTATAATCATATTATTGGCTCCCAATAATCATATTATTGCCCCCCAATACAAAGTCCAATGTCTCTACTGCCTCCCAATAGACCACCAAAAATGCACCATTTTGTATGATTCACAGATAATTTGGCTTTAATACACAGAAAACAACAGGTAACTTATCAATACACCACACTATAGTGATCCTTGTTCCTCATTTCAAAGTCTACCGGGGGCCAATAATGTGTCTACTGGCCCCAGTAGCCAGGAAATGTATTGGGTAGCAAAAAAAAAAAAAAAAACCAGAAACTGATTTGGGCACCCAATCACCATCTTCGGCAGCACCGTGGCTTCGTCTCTGGCTTCTGAAGGCTATACGTCGGTCGACGTTCGGGTCTGGACGATGAGTCTGGTTGAGTCAGTTGCACTGGGGTGTGTACCAGTGATAATAGCCGACAGAATCGAAACCCAAGAACCCGAACAATGAGTACAGCAGATCTCGTCGATGCATCAGACCAGATCGTGAATCATCTTCAGACGCCGACGTCAATGACCCAAATTCTTCAGACGCTGCCGACGTTCGACCCAAACTCCATTTCAGCAAGAGATCAGACTTGAACCAAAACCAAGTCGAACCAAACCCGGCCACTTCCAATCGTCGGCCACCTCAACTTCTTCCATATTGACGTGCCGGAATAGAACCTGACAACGCCGCCGTGGCTCCTAATCGATCCGCTCCCAAATCGGATTCCGAGGCTCCGGCGATGTCGTCTCTGCCGTCGATGAAAGAGAGGAAGCGTGTGTGTGTGTGTGTGTGTGTGTGAGAGAGAGAGAGAGAGAGAGAGAGAGAGAGAGAGAGAGAGAGAGAGAGAGAGAGAGAGAGAGAGAGAGAGAGAGAGAGAGAGAGAGAGAGAGTCTGAGAGGAAAGAGTTTAATAGGAGCAAAACTGTCACTATATGTTAGATTGGGTTAACGGGGTTAAATAACTCTCGGTGGAGTAAGTGGGCAATTTTTGGCCAAAAATTGGGTAAGTGGTCACGGCCCCTAAATTTTTTGAGATGACAAAAAAAAATTTTAAGAATTGATGTTGCTTTGATTTTGAATTTGATTAACAATACAAGGGAAAATCTTAATTAACTATAATCTTATTAGAAATTAGGGTGGGTTTGGAGGTCTAATTTTTAATGAAGATGGGGAATTCCTAATAATTTTTATTGGGGATTGACGAGGGCTTGGAGCGAAAACTAAGCTCAAGGATGAGGATGGTATTGTGATCCTATTCCAAACCCGCTTCATTGTCATCTATGTCCATACTCTACAAAATTTGAGCTACTTTCATCTATAAATTTTTATTACCATTCGATATTTCAAGTAAGCAAAACCATTACCAACAACAAAAGAGCAATCATAAACATCTGTTTTCTAAACATTGAGAAGTACTGTCAGATCATTTTAGAGACCTATCAAAAACGTCCTTACTAAATTCCAACATCATACGTTTTCATTTTTGCTACAAAACAAATTATTAAATTACTTACTTGTTTTGGAACATTAAGATAAAATAAAATTTGTCTCTCTTCAAGCAAAAAAAAAAAAAGATTCGTCTTTCTTGACAAAAAAGAAACGGATACACAAATTTTTCATAAAGTAAGCCCAATTAACAAGTCTTGGGCCTCAAAAAAAAAAAAAAAAAAACAGGAAAAATAATATTCACACACCTTTCAACTTCCCATAGGATTAGGACAAATAAATGCCCAATCAGGCATGTTAGAGTTTACTTGCCTTAAAGGTAAAGACTCAGATAATAACGTAAGGCACACTCTTTCTTTCTCCAACTTCTGTCAGATTCAATAATTATAAAATCCACCAGTTTCGATTTTCAACTTCTAAATTTCTTCTCTTCTTTTTTATTTTTTTATTTTCATTCAAGATGACAACAGCATGAAGTTTGTGGGTAACTTTTTAAGAAATATAAATGCATCTCTATCAATTTTCATTTATAAAAAGGACAATCCCAGTTACTGTTTCCAGTTTTTTTTTTTAAATTTTTTTTATATGAAAGTTACAACAATTAAATATAAGAATTTCCAGTGCAGTCTGATTTTAAGCGATTAAATAAAAGGTGATCAGTGTGTAATACTTAGGGGGGTGTATTGTATTTGGATTTGTGCATACTTTTTTTAAATGACAGACTTTTTGAAAAGTCCACAGACTTTTTAAAAAGTTGATAGACTGTTGTGGATTTCTTAAAACCATTGATTTTAGCAACAGACTTTTATTGATTCATGAAAATCTATATACTTTATTATGAATGACTTCTACAGATTTCCTAGGATGTACAAAATATATATAAAAAAAAAACAAAAAAAATAAAATAAATGTATCCCAAACACAAAACAAAATAATTACTTGTTGTCTCTTCAATGCTCCAGTATCTTCTAACAGAAATTGACTCAAATAAATGATTGTTAGTATGTCTAGTGAATTTGTTCTTATTCCTAATCTCCCAACAACATAAATATACAATATAGATCACTTGATGTTTATGGTTAATTATTCTTATCAATTTTGTTTTCGCCGATTAACATATATTGTAGCAATATTGGTCAATGTCTTGATCTATAATCAATCAATTGAAATCCAATTGTTCAACCTTTTTTTGAACCATAATATAAATTCAAATTAAAGAGAATAATTAATTAATAAAATAAAATTTAGTATGGTTCAAGGTCTTAGGGTTAGACCACAATATTTCAGTTTTAGGGTTTCATAAATCATTTTTATTGCTACAATGAACATGTTGGGTATCAAAAAAGATTGATATCATAAAAGATTAGAGAAAAGACAAAAAATTAAGAAAGAGAGATGATGAAGGACAAACTTCTTCGTGCGTAGAGAGAAGATCTTTAATAGACTTTTTTTTTTTTGAAGAGGAAACTTTGATAGACTTTTTGAAATCTTTGGTCTGGAGGCTGGAAAATTATTGGAGTTTGGTATGTATAGTTAACACTACAAAGTCCATGATTATCCATGATTTTCTAATTCCATAAGTATGAATGATATTTTGAATACCTTTGTACTTTTATTTACTTTTAAAAGTCCTAATTGAATACCCCTAGATTTTTGTGGAATTCATGAAGTCTTTAAAAATCCTAATTGAATACCTCAAGACTTTCATGGACTGTTAAAAGTCTATATTGAATACACCCAGACTTTTAAATTCCATAGATTTCTTTAAAAGTTCCACTAATTTCATATACAATACACCCCCCTTAGCAAACATCCTGCTAGACTTGCATGTCGCCCAAGTATCCAATTAGGGTTTATTTTTCTAAACTTGGCTTAATGTGTGTGGGTGTGAGATTACTTGCCATTATTGCACCAAGGATTTCTATTTTCTTTTCTCGTTTTGGGTATTGATGATATTTCTTTTTGAAAAATTGGTTTTGGGTTTTAAATTTTAAATTTTTTGCACAGGATTTTATGTAACTGACACAAGTTTCTATGATATTGGCAAATTGACCGGTCTGATTAGACCAATCAGGTATTGATTTACAGCTTTATGACCCTAATTGGGTAGAAAAATAAATAATAAGGTAATTTTTATTATTCATGATACCAACTTTATTTATGGCTGTATGGAATAATATTAACTCCTCACAAATTCAGAGCATATAGTAAAACAAAATTAGAAGGAAATCATTACCAAAATTGGTGTATGATAAGGCTTAAACTCATACTTTCGTGTGAATCGAGATGAATTGTATAATGTCAAAGTTAACTAAAGTAGATTAAGTAAAATTATTTTGAAAAACTAATATACGCACAAATTAATAGTAGCTACTACTTAGTATCTCATCGTTTTGATTTGAGATTAGCGGAGCTAAAATACATAACTACTTTTTAGGGTTTGAATGAAAAGTATACGTAGCAACCCACGACAATCACTTTAACAAATCTACTCTTATCAATTATTTAGCAAACACTATTAAGGCTCAAGTCCGCTTCGGCACTCAAAAGATTGTTTGTTTAGAAGTACAATTCTTAGTACGACATGCCCTAATTTAGTAGCTCGAGTAAAACCTTGTTTGCTAGAGTCTACAAACGTCTTCATTTGTTTGTTTCAATGAAATGTTACGAGACACAACTCTAAAATTATCCGAATAACAGGTTATGAGCTTCTAGTGGGGCGACACTCTCGAGAAACCTCTTGAGCTAAACAACAGTCCGCAGTAATGTTTCTATTTATTATTATCAATTTCAAGCAGAAACATTTGCAAAATTATCTTATTTTCACCTTATATTTTTCCATGTAGAAGAAATTGGTGTATAAATAGGGGGCACCAGTTTCCTGCCATCACACTCCATATACCCAAAAACCATGACATAAAAAAGTGGAAAATGAAAGAGAAGAGGAATTAAAATTTAATTCGAAAACAGTTTCTTGTAAACTAAGGTATTCCCATCATTTCTTCAACACCAATCAAAGAAACCCCTATCTCTCTGCTCCCACCTTTACCAAATCCCTAGACCACCACAACCACAACCACCACCGCCGCCGCCGCCGCGGAATTAAACTCATGGGTCACGAGCTAACGCCGTCGACCATCACTCCCCCACTGTCAAAACCTCCGGCCGCGCCCACTGCCTTGGCTCCGGGCTTCCGATTTCACCCAACCGACGAAGAACTCGTCATTTACTACCTCAAACGCAAAGTCTGCCGCAAACCCTTCAAATTCAACGCGATCTCCGATGTCGATATCTACAAGAGCGAACCTTGGGACCTCGCATGTCAGTGATGCTTGCCCATTTTCCCAAAAAATCTCTGCTTTTTTCTCAATTGGGGGTTTTTGATTGTTGCGGGTTCTGTGATTTTTGTGGGCTTTGTTGGGTTCTTGATGGGTTGTAAAGGTTTGATTTTGGAGCTGAGCCTGATTTTTTGCGTTTCTGGGGTTTTTGGTTGCTTACCTTTTCGGCCAAGATAATGCTTTATTTTTTTGGGTTTTTAAAATTTTTGATTTTTTTTTTGTTGGATTCTGGTGGCTTGTGGTTTCTGGGCTGGAGTTTGATTTCTGTATTGAAATTCTGAATTGAATTTCAGGTAAGTCGAGCTTGAAGAGCAGGGACCAGGAGTACTATTTCTTCAGTGCATTGGACAAGAAGTATGGAAATGGGGCAAGGATGAATAGGGCTACACATCTAGGGTACTGGAAGGCCACTGGAAATGACAGGCCTGTCAAGCACAACAATAAGACTGTTGGGATGAAGAAAACTTTGGTTTTTCATAGTGGCAGAGCTCCAGATGGCAAGAGGACTAATTGGGTCATGCATGAGTATAGGCTTGTTGATACGGAAATGGAAAAACCTGGAAATGGTGTTCCTCAGGTGAGGCCCTGGCCTAATTTTGGTTAATGTGTTTATGTTGTGCGGTTTATAAGAATCCTTTTCAGGAATGAGAGAAATGCTGTTTCTATACTGCGCATGCTGTTTTTAGTTTGTTGATCATGCAGCGTCTTTGCGTTTTGAGTATGAATAGTTGATTTTCATGAGCTGCTGTATTGTTTTACTATGTGATGTACTGCCTGCTACATATTATCTTTTGGAGATTTATATATTTATTTTTTCTTTGGGGTTTGCAGGATGCGTATGTGTTGTGTAGGGTATTTCATAAAAGTAATATAGGACCACCAAATGGGCATCGATATGCGCCTTTTGTTGAGGAGGAATGGGATGATGAAAAGTTAACTTTCGTTCCTGGAGAAGTGGCTAGGGATGACACAGTAGTTAGTCGTGATTCTGTTGGAAATCGTTGCGATGCAGTTAAGGTAGGAAATGATCATGATTCCGTTGTTGGAGGAAATCATCGGGATGCACCTATGGTAGGAAATGGTCATGATTCAGTTGTTGGAGGAAATCATTGCGATGTAGCTATGGCAGGAAATGGTCATGATTCAGTTGTTGGAGGAAATCGTCGCGATGTAGTTGTGATAGGAAATGGTCATGATTCAGTTGTTGGAGGTGCTACTCGTGATGCAGTTGTAGCAAATGGTTGTCATGCAGTTGTTGTAGCAAATGGTCGTGATACAGTTGTTGGAAATGGTCATCATGCAGCTGTTGGAGGAAATGGTCATGCTGCTGCCTGTATTGAAGAAAAAGTTCATGCTGCTGTGGATATTGATCAAAAAGATCATGTTGCGGCAGTTGTTGAACAAAAAGATAATGCTTCTGCAAGTATTGAACAAAAAGATCATGATGTCTGTCTTGGTGGCGGCCCTTCTGTTGATGGACATGTTCAGGACACTATGATGGAAGTAGATGGTCATGGAACTACCGAGGAAGGAAATGTTCATGGAAGCATTAGAGGAAATGGTCATGATGGGCGCAGTGCAGGGAACTATTTTGTGCAGGTTTGTGCTTTTCACTCTAGTGCTGTTGTCTTTCCAAATTATCATAAAGTATTGGCGTTTCCTGTAGAGTCTGAAGTTTGCCCACCATAGAGATAATGTATTGGCGTTTCCACTTTTTTTTTTTTTGGGTCCAATTTTAATTTAATAACATAGTTGGACTGAGTAGATAACGAACAAACTTCTATTAGCATAATCCAAACAAGTGGAGATGCAACCTTGATTTTGATTGAAGGTCCTTCCTACTTTAGGCATATAGAATACTTCATCAGTTCTATGTATTATTACAAATTGCAATGGTCGACATGAAAATATAAAATAGCTCATTGTCATTCCTTTCAGAAATCCAACATTGATTAAAAGCAAGGATGCATGCGGTAGGGTTAGAATATAAGAGTCTCCTATCTTTTTGGTATCTGAATTCACATTTCACAAACAGCACTTCTCAGTCTTCCTGTTTGCTTTTTTTGTTTATCAGTGATTCTTATAGTGGCTTATACTAGATACTTTGAAACTAGAGTTTTAGGGCCAAATATATTAGTGGTATCTTTCATGAACAACACTTCTCAGTCTTCCTGTTTGCTTTTTTTGTTTATCAGTGTTTCTTATAGTGCTTATACTAGATACTTTGAAACTAGAATTTTAGAGTCAAATAGATTAGTGGGATCCTCCTTAAGTCAAACAAATTGTGCTGAGTTTAGTTGATGAAATGGTGAGCTGAGTGGAAGTGTGGTGTACCTATTATGATCTTCAGCTGGGATTAGAAATATGTGGTGTGTGAGAACTTCCTCTAAATTATGTGGTATCAACTTTGAAGTTTAGGGAGGGTTTCCAGTTTCTATATCAACTTTGAAGTTTCCTTATATTTATGACCAATGTTGTTTACAGTGAATTGGGCAAGTTCAACAGGGATGATTGATCTGTTAAGTGAAAAGCCTTTTGCTTTGATTTCTTGCACAGAATAGAAGGCCAAAGTCCTAAGGGGTTGCATTGTGTAGCTGTGATATTGGTGGTATGGATGGAAAGAAATAGAAAGATCTTTTAAGCCTTTAGTGGGAGAGTTGGAAGAGCTTCAGAGAGAGTTAGGTTTTGGGCATCTTTATGGGCCACTGTTTCTGTGAACTTAAAAACTACGCTCTCTCATCTATTGTTTTAGATTGGAGAGCGGCAGTAATTCAGGGGTCTTTATTTGTCTTGGCTGGATAGGTGACAGTTGACCTTTCTTGTTTCTTGCTCTAACTGTCTTCTCTAGTCATTTTTCTGTCGACTCCTTGTCCACCGTGCTATATGATACTTATGATTTATCAATGAAGCTGTTTTTTTTCGGTAGAAATATAATTATTGTTCTCCAAGATTCCGCGGCCCGAGATTGATGTGTTTAAGAATGCATAGAAAAAATGATGGAAATCCTTGATGGATGCATCTGGATTATGGATTGCAGCAACACAAAGTATCTTGAAAGAAAGATCTCAGAAGGGAAATCATGAAAGACTCAGTAGGCTTGTTGGAATTTTACCTGGGTCAGGGAATATGAGCATGGATGTTGCCTGTTTTGGTGTCGCTGGAATTTGAGATCTGCTTGGAAACCGTTCTTGCTGAAGGTGATGAGAGAAAGACAATTCTATTGATGTTGACTGTAACAGATGGGATTTTTTTTGAAGAAGTGAAAGCAGCTATTGTTTGCAATGACTTGGGTTGAAACGTAATGTCCTGTTAGCATAGGAATCAGGAAGTTCCGAAGTGGGTATTGCACAAGAACTTCTTATCTTGTTAGCAGGCCAAATGGTATTGCAGTCCTTAAGATTTCTTGGTAATTTCGAACAATTTTCCTAGTTAATAGTGAAGTCAACTTACAAGGAAATCAACCAGAGGAGTATTGGCGTTGCTGATTTACTATTTCTACCATTAATTCCCCCTTCCCTCCCTTTAAGTTGTTCCCGTTGTTCCCACTCTTCTTGGATCTCTCTATATATCAGCAGGTGACTGAAGCTGCTCTCGCCTCCTTTGCTTCCATTATTGTATTTTCTCCAATTGATTTAATAGTTCAGTTTGGTGTCTAAAATCTAAATTTGATGGTCTTAATTATCCCTTATAGGGAGTAGACATAAGGTTTTGCTTCTTACCCAGGTATTTATTTTAGACGGTGAGCCTTTCTTTTTGTATAGGTTCTGCTGGTGCTTTACGTTGGGGTAAGGCACTTTTGCTAATTAGATGAGTCTGTTACTAAGTAGTGTGTTAATGATCTTGCACGCATGGAACTTTAGAAGTGGAGTATTGTCACATGCTAAAACACCTATAAATCGTTAAATTTTAGCCTTAGAGCAACTTAAATCATAGCCATTCTTCAGTTATAGCTACAATTAGAGCAAAATGGACCTAACTTTTATGGTTAGTGCAGCTACTGTAGCTTGTTGATAATGGCAGTGACATGGTATGCGACCTTGTTTATGGAATTCCGTTTTTGGACTGAACCTTATATAATTGGTGGTGTTTCTCGTAAGCTTATCATGAGTTGCACTTAAAATGTCAGGTATAGGAGTGTTGGTTAATCCTGATAAATCGTGTATGCAGAATTGTGATAAATGAAACACTGAATGCTTCTTAAAAAGAAAAACAAAAATGCACAGACAAACTAGCTGAGCATATTTCTGAAGAAGCTTTTATGCATTATTGCTAAAAATAAGTATTCTCTTAGTATCCTAGGGCTGCAGCATTGGTCCTGTATTGGTGATTGTATCCCTGACCGCAATCTCTAAGGGGATTGTAAGGATTGTAATTTTGAGTGGTCAAGCAGGAGGTTGCGAAGCAAAGGCACTGAACGAAGTGAAGTGGGAAGAAAGAGAGAGACTCTTTACGAAAGAAGTCCGTTTTACTGAGGGTTTCACTCATAAGACCTTCTAACTTTCTGACAAAAGGTTGCTTTACCCGCACATTTGGAGGTAGAAAACATCATGAAGAAAGGTTCTGAAAGAAAAGAAAGGGGTTGTACTCAAGGTTTGAAGTTCAATCTTTTGTCAGAAACTCAGAGATAGAAAAATAATGGATGAACATAATTAATGTATAACGAAGTTAACAGTTTGGATATATTTTTTCATATTGGATTCTCTGTTTCGAGATTTTACTTGAAAAAAAAGTTTCTTACTGAAAATAGGACATATCTTTGATCAATCCTCTTATTCACTACCTTTGGTTGTTTGTCATGGATCCTTGGTACTTGCTTTTATGTTTTCAACTCTAAATTTATTATTTATCCAAAACTTCTGTATCTTGGTTGCTTATTTCAGGATACTCAGAAAATCAGCAATGCTCTTCTTAGTGCTACTGAACTTCCAAAAGACAGTCAAACTGTTTTAGTGCCATGCAAGAGAGAGAAATTGGATGATGATCCAATGACATGTGTAGTTAATCGAGAAGAGAGATTGGATGATTACCCATCACCGCTTGGAGATGATCCACAACCCCTGCTATCACTGTTTAATCAGCAGCCTGGTATACTACGCCAATATAAAAGGAGGAGGCATAATGAATCAAATTCAAACCGTTCAAATGCCTCAGAGATTTCAAGTGGGTTGACTCATGATCCTTGCTCATCTACAACAACGACAGCGTCAACAGAGACTTCGGTGACGGCAACAACAAAAAGAAATTTTCTGTCTGCATTGGTGGAATTTCAATTGTTAGAATCCCTTGAACCCAAAGATAAGACTCCGGTAGCTCCACCTGAATTTAATGCTGCTCTGCATAATTCATCTGTGCCTTCTAGCTGCTTGAAATTCATAGAGAGTTTGCAAAATGAGATTCACAAGATTTCGATTGAGAAGGAGACATTGAAATTTGAAATGCTGAGTGCCCAAGCTGTGATTAACATTCTTCAATCTAGAATTGATCTTCTGAACAAGGAGAATGAGGATCTGAAGAGGAATGCCCGAGAGGCTGAGTGATTGGTAGTCAGTATGTGTACTCGTGTTGTTCTTCTTTGTATGAGTTACAGGCCCCGTATAGGCCTTGTTTAGTTACCTACAGCCGGTATGTTTTATTCATTAGTCGGGAACTTTCTTTGTCAGTTAACTGAACAATGTGTAACAGTAGCAAAGCTTGTTGCAATAGTAGCAAGCTGAACAATGTTGTATCTTTATGCACTTAGATTAGTCTCTCATCAAAATCAGCAGTTTATAACTAGATGTTTTTCAGTTTATATTCCATTTGTAGATCTGTGGAAGTTGAATGCTGAGTGAAGAGACTGAGCCTCTGAGCAAGTGCCTCGGTTTTGCCCAAGGACACGGTGTTCAAGGTACTTGATGGTAATTTTTGAAGCTAATATCTTCTTATCGCACACTTGCACATGCTATATGAACCACATGCATTTCACCTTGTGTGATAGTGTAATGTCGCATAACCACGTCATTTAATAAATTTTGATAATAGATTGAATTTTATGTTATATCAATTGCCACATAAGGTGATACACAAGTTGTAATAAAAAAATGTGGTTCATATAGACCAGTAAGAATGTGGTTCGTATAACATATTCCACTAATATTATGTTGTTGATATTATTATGTACTCCAAAACTTGTCTTAGGCTCGAGGGTTAAAATGAAAGATGAATCCCAGAGCTATGGCTTCCTGCAATGCCAAACAGGAACTTAAAACCCGGTTTCTTCTCCTTCACACTGCTAGCAAGAGTTGGATTATGTGGAGAAAGCACATCTTCCTAGGATTTGTTTCTACTCCCGCGAGGCCAACGACAATCCACAGCGTTTATCAAATGACTTGAAGTGGCACTGATGGACCAAAGTTAGACCAATATCCAATCAGAGAATTATTCTACTAAGATTATGTTGTTGATGTAGCAAGTTAATTGTAATAAAATACGTGGTCCATCTATCATTATTCCACTAAGATTATATTGTTAATATTCTTATGTACTCCAAAACTTGTCTTAGGCTCAATGGTTAAAATGAAAGATGAACCCAGAGCTATGGCTTCCTGTAATGTCAAATAGGAACTTGAAACCCGGTTTCTTCTCCTTCACATTACTAGCAAGAGTTGGATTTTGTGGAGAAAGGACATCTTCCTAGAAATCCCTCCCGCGAGGTCAACGACAATCCACAATGTTTATCAAATGACTTGAAGTGACACCGATGGATCAAAAGTTAGACCCATATCCAATCAAAGAAAATAGAACCTGATTAGATTAGTAGGCGAGATTTTACAAAAAAGTTTATTCATAGCATAGGAGAAACAACTTTTTTCAATACCCCCTCGTTATTAATCAATAAATTATTCAACTAAGATATGTTGTTGATGTAGCAGGTTGTAATACAAAAATGTGGTCCCATTTGCACCTAAATTTGGCAAGACCCACATGGCAGACATGTAGATCTAATCCACTAGGCGTAATGAATGATAATCAGCCACGGTTTATTGAAGATTTACAAAGTTAGCTATCAACTTCATATATGGCAGAAGATAATGTGTTTAGAGTAAATTTGGAGAAATAAAAGGACCCACGAGGCATAATGAATAATTGCAGCTGAATAGTCGTGGTATATTGAAGATCTATAAAAGTTGATTGTCAATTT
Source organism: Rosa lucieae (assembly GCA_024704745.1). Lineage (NCBI taxonomy): Eukaryota > Viridiplantae > Streptophyta > Magnoliopsida > Rosales > Rosaceae > Rosa > Rosa lucieae. Next base: position 26,182,845 of record CM045492.1, read on the forward strand.
CATGGCAGAAGATAACAAGTTAAGGAGGCCGTTACCAAAGTTTGAAGCAACCAACTTGAATGTGCATTAAGGGGTTTTATTGCCAATCATCAGTTATTGGATCTGATTGATTATCCATGAAAGCATTGACAACATCAAAGAGATCGGAATCATGAAATAGTGTTTTATATGGAACCAATTCTGTCTTAGCTATCAAGGCTGAGATTGCGTCTTTTTCTTCATTTAGTAGTTTAGCTCCACTATAAAAAGGACCATATGCATCATTGTTAAATGTCCTCGACCAAACGCTCTACGTGATTACACAAAGCTTATCTCAATATATTTCAATATTTCAATAACAATTATCAATCTTTATGTGTTTATCTTATCGTTTTCTTTACCAGTATTTATCTTTCATGCGCTTTGCATTGTCGTTCTTTACATTCTTGCAATTTATCTTCTTGATTGTTACTTTGTTGCACTTTATTTCTCGCGGTTTACATTCTTGTTGTTTATCTTTATTTGTTGCACTTTTATATTCCTGTTATTTACTTCGTGTTATTTACATTCTTACACTCATTAAGAAAATCACCAAAAAGAGACATCACCAGAACGTTTGGACAATGAGTTTTCTAGCATTCATGCGTTCTTTGTTCGTATCCGTATTGACTCAAGACATCAGGGTAACACTTTATACTTTGATTTTGTTTTTACAATGACTTGTGAGTATCTCCATCCCATAGATTTATTAATTGTCACTCACACTTTCACATTCACTCACCGAGTTGCATAGCAGGAACATTCCAACTAGCAAAGTCGACTCGTGTAAAGTCCTTGCATCCAAGGCAAAGAGAACCCCATGGCAGAGATCGATCATTCCTTGGCCCACAATCAAGAGGTCAAATTAGCGCAAGATCTACAAACAGAACAAAACCTCGCTTGGCTTCCTGGCCGTGAGTTGGCACGCCCGTGCACACCCGCGTCACCACTCTAGAAGGACACGTGTAAGCTAAAGAAACCCTTGACCCAGTGACACGTGGCTGAGACAATTTTTGAGAGAACATGTACATTTATCATTATTCTACTAAGATTATATTATATTATATTGTTGATATTATTATATACTCCAAAACTTGTCTTAGGCTCGAGGGTTAAAATGAAAGACGAACCCAGAGCTATGGCTTCCTGCAATGTCAAATAGGAACTTAAAACCCAGTTTCTTCTCCTTCACACTGTTAGCAAGAGTTGGATTATGTGGAGAAAGCACATCTTCCTAGGATTTGTTTCTACTCCCGCGAGGCCAACGACAATCCACAACACTTATCAAATGACTTGAAGTGGCACCAACGGACCAAAGTTAGATCCATATCCAATCAGAGAATTATTCCACTAAGATTGTGTTGTTGATGTTATTAATTTATTATGCACTCCAAACTTGTCATAGGCTCGAGGGTTAAAATGAAAGACGAACCCAGAACTATGGCTTCCTGCAATGCCGAACCATGAACTTAAAACCTGGTTTCTTCTCCTTCACAGTGCTAGCAAGAGTTGGATCCTAGGGAGGAAGCACATCTTCTTAGGATTTATTTATACTCTCGTGAGGCCAACGACAATCCACAGTGTTTATCAAATGACTTGAAGTGGCACTGATGGACCAAAGTTAGACATATATCCAATCAGAGAATTATTCCACTAAGATTATGTTGTTGATATTATTATCTACTCCAAAACTTGTCTTAGGCTCGAGGGTTAAACTGAAAGACGAACCCATAACCATGACTTCCTGCAACGCTGAACCATGAACTTAAAACTCGGTTTCTTCTCCTTCACACTGCTAGCAACGTACAATTGGATCATGTGGAGAAAGCACATCCTCTTAGGGTTTGTTTCTACTCCCGCGAGGCCAACAAACAATCCTCAACGCTTATCAAATGACTTGAAGTGACACCAACGTACCAAAATTAGACTCATATACCCAAACAAAGACCGTCGAAACCCTTGAAGGAACCCGAAAAACGTCCACATCGAAACATGGTTGTGTGGTTCTCCATATTCATCCATCCATGGAAGGACCAATCTATATAGAGTTTTGTTTAGTTTCTTTTCCCCTTTGACACGCTTTACACATCCGCTCCATTATTCTATCGTCTTTTCTGGTTGTCTCCTCACCAAGTAATTGACGGAAGCAGTTACCTCAGCCGCAAAGCCCCGTAGCGAAATCGAAAGCACTCGCCACGTGGACCCTAAATATCCCCGCCACATCAGTCACTTAGAACCCCACAGTAATATCGGTGACGTCGTCATAAAACTACCCGCCCGTGACCCAGGTTACCTCACCCACGAGGCCTTTTCTTCTTCAAAGACTATATTACTCCCACATCAAAGGTTTGGTCGCGCACACCCACCAACAAAATGAGTCGTCAACACCTCTCCTCCTCCTTCGTCTCCACCTCAATTTGAAAACCCTAATTTCCTAATTAAACCCCAATTCGATTTTAGTTTAATTTAATTTGTATCTAATTCCGGATTGAAAGCCCTAATTCTGTCACCGATTTTGATTCATGGGCCGTCAGTCTTCTCAATCGCTCGCTCCCGGGTTCCGATTCCACCCCACCGATGAAGAGCTTGTCTGGTACTACCTGAAGCGCAAGGTCGCCGGAAAATCTTTCCGCTTCGACGCCATCTCCGTCGTCGATATCTACAAGATCGAGCCTTGGGACCTCCCTGGTAAAGATCCTGTTTTTATTCCCTTTTTGCCCCTGCAATATTTGATGAAGGTTTTTTGTGTTTGGTAATTCAATTTGTTTTGGTGGGTTTGTTTGTATTTTAGGGAAGTCGAAGCTGAAAAGCAGGGACACGGAGTGGTACTTCTTCAGTCTTCTGGACAAGAAGTATGGAAATTCGTCGAGGACGAATCGGGCTACTGAAAAAGGGTACTGGAAGACTACTGGGAAGGATCGCCCCGTTTGCCATAATTCCAGGGCGGTGGGGATGAAGAAGACCCTTGTTTTCCACAGTGGCCGGGCCCCCAAAGGTGCCAGGACCAATTGGGTTATGCATGAGTACCGCCTCGATAACCAGGAATTGGAGAAAGCTGGAATAATAGAGGTTTGAGCTTTTGTTCCCTGTTGTTGTTTTGATGTGCATAGTTTGGTGTGTTTGATGTTTATTGCGTGGGATTGATTGGGAGTTGGTTGTGTTTGGAACAGAAAGATGCGTATGTGCTCTGTAGGATATTCCAGAAGAGTGGTACTGGGCCCAAGAATGGGGAGCAGTATGGTGCTCCATTTATTGAGGAGGAATGGGATGAAGAAGATGAGGTTTATGGACCTGGTGAAGAGGCTATTGCTAATGAAGTAGCAGTCAGCGGTGGGCCGTATACTGAAGCAAATGAGCTCAGCGATGGGGGATATGTTGAGGCAATTGACCTTGATCAGGTTTGTTGTTCATTTCAACTTTTGCAGTTAATATTAGATAGTGACTTGTGTTATATTGGGACAACTAGATTGTAATCTAATTTTTGAACTAATATATAAATAAAGCTAAGCGTTGTGGAAAACCCCTTCATGTGTTTGAAAAGCATAATGCATAATGCATAATGAAGATGTAGAGTTTGTGTGCATCTGTTGTAGTTAAGTGTTAGCGGGGAGGTGCATGGTATCATCAGAAGTTCTTTGACTAAATCTTCATCACTTGGGCAAAGAATTACCAAGTTGCTCAATAGATTTTTAACTGCTGCTTTTCTTTAATTTGGGCCGGCTCTTTATTTAGCACAGTCCCAATAGTGATATAAGTGCATTTTTTACGTTGTATATGCTAGAGCTTTGGGGATCCTATTTGATTTTCTGAAGCTGGCTTTCCCAATTAAGGTTGAAACTTGGCTTGTTTAACTTAAAGCAGTAGTTCTGTATGCTTATTGTTAATTGAAGTCTCATTTGCATTTTCATATTGTCTGCAACTTAATTTCTATTGTTTTCCTATATCTGAGGAAAAAATTTTCGTTGTGAAATTTAATTCAATGGGCAATAGGAATCTCAAACACTAAAACCTGTGATATTCACTCAGAAGTGAGATTTATCCAATGAGTATTTGATGTTGAAATATTACAGTAGGTGTAACATGTAGTGCTTAATGCTTTTCTTGATATCAGAGTATGCCTCATAACAATACTAAATGCCCACTATACGCAGCTTCACACTGTTTTCACTTTCCAGAGGTGTCAAGCGTATCACTTGTGTAGTGTCTTGGAATATTCAAGGTTGCAGTTATGAATATAATTTCTAGACGAGGCTTTGGTGGAATGCGAAATTGACACAAGTCAGCTACAAACTAATATTTAGATAATCACTAAACATACTGTGTCTCATATGTTAGTAGTCTCTGAGGTTCCAACCGACATACAGTCTCCATATTGTTTTTTAGTCAAACAATTGTGTTTTTAAAGAAAAGTGATCATTAGGCTTCATTGACTTAACGGGAGGTTTCAGTTTCAGTTTTTTCCTCCCATTAGATCTCAGTCATTTTATATATTTACGTGCAAATGTCAAAGTTCATGATGGGTTCATAACCTTGAGAAATATGCTTAGTGTTCACTTTTCAGATTTATCAAGGATATGATTTGTTAAATATATGGGGCTCTGGGTTATTTGGAGTTTATATTCTTATCCTTCAGTTGATCCAACTCTCAGTACAGCAGTCTTTTCCTTAAATTAGAAAAGCTTTGTCAGCTGTAGTCTTCCTCCAATCATTATTTTAGTAACTGGTTAATTTCAATCAGAACCTGAGAATAGTCCAATGATGGAGAAGCTGATTTCCCTGAAAGGTTTGCGCATCCAGCATGTGATACCTTTAAACTCCTCTCTCTCTCTCTCTCTATATATATATATATATATATATATCTGTGTGTGTGCGTGCGTGCGGGCGCGCACAATTCACTAACATGAAAAATTGGACTCATCGGTCTGATTATTTAGACAGCATGATTTTCAAACTGACTAAACACCAACAAAACAGAGTATGGATCTGAACCTTTATCGAGTATGGAAAATGGAAAATGGAAAATGGAAAATTGAAAAGGATCTGCCACCTCTCCTTGCTATCTGGTTGAGCGTATCTTCTTCATCATGGCCTTCTAGTATTATATGATATATTAGGTAGTTGCATTAGTAATTTACTATAGAACATGTCAAGCATGCTTCATTTTTGCCAGGATTCACTAGTGTAAATTTGTGCAAAGCAAAACTGTGAAAGCCCCCAAAAAAAAGGGGTTTTATAAGATTAAAAGGGTCCGTTAAGTGCGATGACCTCTAAGGAAAATGGAAAGTAAAACTGAAAAGGATCTGCCACGTCTCCTTGCTATCTAGTCGAGCGTAACTTCTACGTCGTGACCTTGTAGTATATGATATATTATGTAGTTGCATTAGTAATATACTATAGAATATGTCAAGCGCACTCCATTTTTGCCAGGATTTACTTAGTTTAATTAGTGATGACCTTCTGCAGCTGGTGCTATTTATGTTCAAATTCTTGAAATTTTTTTTTTTTTGGTCAAAACTTCTTGGTTATGAGTTACGCTTGTATTTTCTATGTTTAACAATGATTTTTTTTCCCCAGATTGACACAGGTGTTCCTGAAAGTGGTCCTCGTCCATTGAACTTCTATCATGGGGAGACAAGCAACTATATTGAGCAATCTGGGGACTTAGTTGAAGATGCTGCAAAGACTGCAGTAGGCGCTGGGGAAACTCTGGAATATTGCGAAGAGCAGAAGTACTTTGACTTACCAGAGCAGTATGAGATGGAAGCAAAGCCTGTCAAAGTTGAATACTTAACTTCGGACTACCATGACAACCAGAATTTCTTCAACTTACCAGAGTATTATGAGACAGAAACAAAAGAGGTCAAAGATGAATATGTTGAACCAAGCCATAATATGAATCCTGTGGATGTTAGCTACTCACTCAATGATCCATATTTAAATGCTACTGAAAACCCGCCATTCGGTGACGGGCAATTCTTAGAAACTAATGATCTTTCAATTCCAGCCAATCCAGTTGAGCCAAATTCTGCAGGCTTTGATATGCTTGATGAGTACCTTACATACTTTGATGCGGATGATGACATCTCTCAGTACATTGATTTTGATTCTTGTGGAATGCTGGGGAATGAAAATACTGTTCCTAGTGAACCTCTGGTTGAGCAGGTAAGATTGCGAACTCTGTTTTTCCAGTTTGAATTTTGAGTGGCGACATTTAACTAACTCACTATTCTGTAACAGTTTGTTATGGGTGAAACTCAGCCACTATCCACAGGAAGCCAACATCTTGTAGAGGCACATGATGTCAATGATGCATCTTCATCAAAACAAAAGCCGGACATGAAATTTGTATCAGGTATTTGTTGATTTGAGCCTAGAAGGCTAGCATATTAGCTCATACATATAAAGACTTTGAAAGCTTAAGCAAGATATATAAATATTTCAGACTTTCCACATCCTGTTATTGGACTTTCTTTCCTTACTCTCTGGGATTTGTTTCGTATTTTATGGTGCAGATGGCAAGTTTCCATTCATCACAAAGGCGAGTCACATGTTGGGCAGTATACCTGCTCCTCCTGCATTTGCTTCAGAGTTCCCTCCTAAGGATGCAATCCGTCGGTTGAATTCGGAAGTAGCATCCTCAAGTTCAGTTCATGCTGGCATGATCAGAATAAGAGACATAACTTCAAGCGACAACAGGGTGGAGTGGTCTATTGGTAAGGACGGGGTTGTCAACCTCGTGTTTTCTGTTCAGCTGCCGCAAAGTGATGTCACTTCTTCCAACCTGGTACCAATGGGTGGCTCTGTCTCTGGCAAGACGGGATCTGTGGTCATGCGGGGCTGGTTTTTGTTCATGTTCTTCTGGGTCCTATTTATTTCCATCAGTATCAAAATTGGGAGCTATATATATGCCAAGTGATGATGCTTCCTTGGGAGCACCAGGCCTGGACTATTTACTTGGTAGCAAACTTGCTCTAGTGCAGAATGATTCAATTTAGTAAATCGATATACTAACTTCTGAACTCCTATTTTCCTTTCCTCTCTTATACTATAGTTCCAGGACTGTACTGTTTTAATTTGTTTTACTCAACGTAAAACTGAATTTTTGTTCTAGATATTTATTTCATTGTAATTAGAGTTTACAAACATATATGGTGTGTTCTATAACTTCTGCCTTATTTGGTGGTGCGAATTACGAACTTATTGCTGATGATTTGTCTGCATTTTCTCCCGCGTTTCATGTTATATGTGATATTAATCATATTATTGCACTGAATGGATGTTGTCTTCTTCCGTTTTTTTTCCTTTTTGGGAGAACGTGAATGGATGGAGTCTGGTAGTACTTGTTCATGTGTTGTTAGAAGTTGTCAAGTTCAAGATGATGTATAGTGGTGATTAAGGTGGTCTTGTAAATGACCTTAGAACTAATTCACATTTTAGTTTCAAATATGGGTTGGTAAACTATTTGATGGCTTTATCATGTAACCCAAAATGAAGATAGAGTTGGTCTAGTGCGAAAACAAAATGCAGGAGTGTGAGTTCATTTAGTACGAACACAGATTGCAGGAGCATTCAGAGTTAAAGGTTGGATTTTGATCTTCAAGGTTGGCAAGGGAAGCTCCTCTCTAAAGCCGGTAAGCTTGTTTTAATCAAAGCAGTTGCATAGGCTATTCCGACTTATTCTATGTGTGTTCCAATTGCCAATTGGTGTATGGAATTTGCAATCCAAGGTGAGCCAACTTTGGTGGGGGAAGGGAGGTGGTTTTCGGGGCATTCATTGGTGTAATTGGGAGAGGCTGTTGAGGAGGGACGGGGAAGGAGGTTTGGGTTTCAGGAATCTAAGAGCATTTAATCAGTTTAACTTGCGAAGACTGTATGGAGAATTTTTTGGGGAAGAACTTCTTTGGTAAGTTGTTGCAAGCCAAGTATTTTCCAGATACATGCTTCCTGAATGATATTTTGGGGACTACTCCTTCGGTGGTACGGAGAGGTTTGTTGTGGGGTAAACAGGTTATTGATGGTGGAACTCGATGGCGTATTGGCAATGGGAAGAGAGTTAGCCTTAAGGGTGATAGATGGATGCCATGCCCAACGAGTTTCAAAGTTGTTTCTCCTTTGAGAATGTTCCTGTGGATTGGAAGGTGGATAAGCTGTTTACGGAATCCGGTGCTTGGAATGTCCCTTTGGTTAAGTCCTTATTTCTTTCACATGAAGCGGAGATGATTCTTCGCATGCCAAACTGAGAACAGTCCCTGAGAAGCTGGTATGGCATTTTACAAAAAATGGGATCTTCACTATTAAAATTGGCTATTGGGTAGCACGCGACTTGCAAGCAAAGCACTACACCTATGTGGCTGGTTCTAGTTCTTCTACTGTCTCGGTACTTTGGAGGAAAATTTGGGGTTTGAAAGTCCCACAAAAACGTCAAGCTTTTAATCTGGAGGGCTGCCCATAATTTTCAGCCTTTGTGCACAAACTCCAGTTAAAGGATCGATTGCCTCTGATGCTTCTTGTTGGCAATGTGGTGCCCCTAGGATCAGATATTCATGTCTTTCGGGACTGCCCAAAAGCGAAGGGTGTTTGGAAGCTTTCATTCTTGAGCGAAGTTTATAAAACTTGGAAATCTTTTCTTGATCTGTTCTCTCATGTCAGTACCATAGCCATTGGAAGTGATTTGGAAACGTTTGGTTTTCTTGTGTGGTGGATTTGGAGGAATCAAAACTTACACAGACAAGGTGAGAAAACAATGAGATCGGAAGAGTTGTTAAATGCAGCAGGGAAATGGCGTTCACAGTAGCTTTCGTGTGGGGATGTAAACAAGTCATCTATACCGTGTCAAGAAGCTGTTCAAGGTGATCGGACTACCTGGCAACCACTTGTATTGGACTCTCAAAATGAACTTTGATGGAGCTACAGATACAAACAATGGGGAGCTGTGTTCAGAGATGACCAAGGTGATCTAAAAAGCGCAATAGCAGTTCCTCAAGTGGGCAACCTCCCTCCAAGGGCAGTGGACGCTATGGCTTTGCTGCACGGCAGCAGGTTTGCACTACATGATGGTTTTACTAAAGGGTTAATGCTCATACACCCCAGATCTGTCCAAATATTTCCCGTACAACCCTACCATTTAGTTTGATTCCTCTTTACACAAACTTTTCCTCATTTTCTTCCTACCTACCCTTCTCTAGTTTCATACCTATAGTACCCTTCTTTGCTGTCTATTTCAGTATATAAGCATAATTATTCGTTTCTTTAAAAACAATTGATGAAACGTGGTGGGTCTATCAGAATTTTATTTGTTTACATATAAGTACAGTTGTTAAAATTCATCCTCTATTCCGAAGGTAAACGGTACGCGTTACTATTTATAATTTCAATCGTTGACAGACTTGAGTTAATCGCCATCTGCAATATTAAAAGCAAAAAATTAGAGAAAGACAGAGAAAAGATGAGAAAATTGAAACACTTTAGAGAAAACCTGAAAAGAGAAACTCCCGATGACTGGGATATCATCTTTAGAATTCAAACACGAATCTATAAAGTTGAGCAGGAGATTGAGAATCTCTTATATACTTTGAAAGAGGAACAAAACCCTCTAGATTATCTGAGCATTGGTTAGATCAGCAAATCACTGGTATCAGAGTTTGTAACAAGCTCAGCAGGGGAATCCCCTATGGGGACAATGTCTGATTTAATATTAGAGAAGTTGAATTCTCTACTAAAATCGTCTGATGAGAAGTATCAGAACCTGCAGAAAGAATTATCTAGATGTTAAGATCATCTAGAAAAACTACCTGCTATAATCCATCAATTAGAAAAATTGGAAAACAAACTGGATTATATCAAGGAACTTCCAAAAATGGAAGAAGAAAAGCTAACAAGTGTTAGTAGAAAAATCAATGAACAGCAAAAAACGCTGGATTCTATGAAAAATATACTGAAGGACAAGAAAGTGCCTACAGTAAAACCAAAGAAAGCTAATGGATTCAAGCCATTAGAAAGACCAGAAATGAATCCTGTTCCAAACATGATTTTTCTGGAACCATCAACTAGTTATACTAGTATTCTGTATGAAAATCCGAAAGAAACTCGAGATGTCAAAATGATGAGCATCTTCGGGAAAAAGAACGGTGTACAACTCCTAAATGCTAAAGAGTTCGAATACAACAAAATCGAACACGAGTTAAAAAATGCCTCTATTCCAAAGCTAGATTTTAAACAAATCTACAAAAGGGGAACATCTGACCTGATGGATAGCCATCATTTTAAATTACTAGAATTTACAACCTCCTCCACAACAGGAGAAACAGATTTACTACTAATCACTCCTGCAGAAGTTGCCAGAGCAAGAACAAAAAATTATCAATTTATGCACATTAGAGCAGTCCAAGTTGACATAAAACTTCTTGCCCGAGAAGGCATAAACTATTCAGTTCTATGTGTTCTGCAAGACAATAGACTGACAGATTTTCAAGCTAGTTTGTTGGGAACCCTTGAAGCATCTTTATGCAATCAAGTGGCATATTTCAACTGCATTCCAAATTTCTCAATCAGTTTGAAAGATGCAGCTCACTGTCTAAGACTGAGAGTTAAGACAGATGGCATATCTATGAAAAACGATATGCAAGAACTTGGAATAGTATACAGGATATACTATAAACTGATGAGTATCACGTTAGAACCTAAGACAAGAATATCAAATATTCTAGGTCTTACTACTGGGTTCCTCACTAATCCGAAGAACCATTCACAACAAATCCACAAGGTTACTTGGAATGAAGTAACTTTTCCTATAGAATGGAAATTATCTGGTCCGAAAAAACCAGCAGAAAATGCCAAAGCGGCAATTTATGAAAGCAGAAAGACTGGAGATATCAGTCTCAAATTCGATGATCACAGGAAAAGTGACGTCAGTCCTGAGAACATCAGGGTAAACAAAAATCTTTTCAGAAGAAGCTACAGCACTAGAGAAGCTAGTAGCAGTGGTACCAAATTCTCTGTTGAAGAACCAACAGAACCTATCACTGAAGAAGAATTAGAAGTTGATCTGAACAGACCAGTAAATATGCTTAGAGCACAAAAGCTCTATGATATCTATGATGAAGCAGAATCTTGTGAAAATCCTGAACGATTAGAAAAACTAATAGAAGAAATGAAAAAATTCAAACCAGGAAAAGAAAGAAAACTCCTTCCCTATCAAGATGCTGAGATGGAGGAAGGAGATAGCTCCAAAACTTTCATCATTAGAGAAAAGGGAAAACTGAAACACCATATACAGAAAGCCCCTATGGGAAAAAATGGAGAAAGAAATTCTCAAAGATTTATCCCAGAGGATAAAATACCCATAGTACCAATTTCCAATTATGGTATCTGGTTAGATTTAGACAAAGCTCTAGACAAGAGAAAAACTCTTGACCAATGGGTAGACAGCCTGATGATGGCCTCTGCTCTTACCCTTGGAAAATTCGAAGCTCCTGATCTTCAGATGTACTTTGAAACTACTGTCACAGGAGTAGCAAAAAAGTATTACTTCTCCTTCAAGGAGACTGCCAGAAGAAAAGAATGGCTGGAAGAAATCAAAACTTTGAAATCTCCGTATGATTTTGTAGTACCCCTGTACGATCAGTTCTGTGGAGATCTCTCAAATCTGAGTGAAAAGGCTAAAGAAACGGCCAAATAAAATATCTATGCTCTCAAAATCTGTGACATGAGATATTTTGAAGAATACTTGAATGAATTTCAAGAATATTACTGTACGATTGGTGAACTAGAGAATACTAATCTAGTTAATCTGTTGCATAGAAAACTCCCTGAACCATGGACAACAGCTGTGAGAGAAAGCATAGCTGAAAAACAAATTGAAAGATTTTCAGTTGGAGGAATTGCCGATAGAATGAGGCAATTACTGAAAGAACAATGCAAAGCCAATCTTAGAGCAAAGATGGCTAAGAAACAACTCAAAGGAGTTGAAAATTTCTGTTATGGAATACTGGATATGCCAACCAATTGGGGATGTCATGAATCCAAGTTTCACAGAAAGCAAAAAAGAAAAATATTACTCTAAAAAATTCAAAAGGAGTAATAAGAAAAAAGATTGGAAATTCAAGAAAAGTTCCAATTTCAAGAAACAACAGGATGAAGATCCAAAAAAGAAATTCTTCAAGAAAAAGAAGAATCACCAAGCCAATCATAAACAACCAAGCAAGAAAGCTTGCAGATGTTGGTTATGTAAAGCTGAAGGGCACTATGTCAATGAATGCCCGGAAAAGGGTAAAAGATCTACTAAACCTCTCTTTGAAGAATATGAGCATATAGTAGAAACAGCAAACATGAAAGGCTACGAAATAGCCTATTCTGATGATGAAAAAGACGACAGGTCAATGTATTCTGCCTGGTCTGAAGACGAAGAATCATCTGATTCTGAAACAGATTCTGAAGAAGAATACTTCAAATCTAGACAGATGAATGTCTTGAAAGTCAAAAACTGGGAAGAAAGTAAGACAGAGTCATTAATGTCTTCCTATCAGGTGAACCATGGTACATTCTTTTGTAACTACTGCCTATGTCACGAAAAGAATGGTCTTCTTATGTTTTGTGAAGAGTCAAAAAAGACTTATCACAAAGAATGCTTCATAGCAGAAGCAAGAAGAAAAACCAAGCATGGCCTTATCAGCAAGTTGGTTGAACAAGAATATGAAGAATATTTCTCTGAACAAAAAGAGAAAGAAGTAGAAACTCTGTTCCAAGAAATCATGGAACCATCTTCCTCAAAAGTAAAGGAAGAAGAAATCGATGAAGAAAAAATCATGAAAATATTGAACTGGTTGAACCACCATAAATTGTTCTAGAAGAATGTAAACCATTCATATCAAAGGAACAAGCTCAAGAAAAAGAGCTTCAACAATCAAAAGTCGTCTCTACTACTACTAGTAGATACAACAACTACATAGAGATTGGACTAAAATTCCCTGATCACAAGAAATATCATCTACATGCATTTGTAGATAACGATCGGGATTTACTGTTGCAAAGAGATTTGCAATTCCAGAAGAACTCTAGAAAGAAGATAAGAAAAGAACTGCTACTGGTGTCACTTTTGACGGTAATCACCTTACAATGAACAAAGTAGCAAAAAATGTTTATATCACCATTGGTGGAGGAACATTTATCATCCACAATGTTTGGCAATCTGAAGGCCAAGGATCTGATTTCTTGTTGGGAAATGATTTTATTTTCTAACAGAGATTCATCCAGAATGAAGAAGCAATAGGCTTTAGAAAAAGAGAACGGGTGTTCTGGGCAGACAGGCTTACCCAAGCCAAAAGTGTAGTAGGTCCAAACTTTACTACAAAATATCAAAGATCGCAACAGAATAGTGGTGATCTTACCCCCTACAAACCCAAATTCGAACCCATACTCCAAATCAAACAACAACAAGAATTACTTGTTGAAGAATCTTCTGAAGAAGAAGAGACTAGTGAAGATGAAGAAACTAGTTTCATCCATGAGCATAACCTCAAGCACTTCCAGAATAAGCTTGAATCCCAAAAAATTCCTACTCTTGATAAAATCAAAAAACTACTCGAGCAGAATATCGATGTAGACCCTCAGAAGTTTTGAGAAAAAGACCCAGTGGTCTGTGAACTAAGATTACATGACATGAATGTTATCTGTCATGTCAAAGCAATTCCTCAGTACAAAGAAGAAGATCAGGAGGAATTCAGAAAAGATATTGAAGATCTCTTGAACAAGAGATTAATTCAACCTTCCACTAGCCCTCATCATGCTCCAGCATTCTACATGAGAAATCATGCAGAAAACATCAGAGGAAAAGCTAGAATGGTGATTGACTACAGAGATGTCAATAAGAAGACTGTCAAAAATGGTTATCAAATTGCTCAAGTAAGAGTACTGATCAACCAGCTCAGAAAAGCTAAAGTCTTTTCAAAATTCGATGCAAAGTCGGGTTTTTGGCAAGTCAAGATGCATCCTGAGAGTATTCCTCTCACTGCATTTGGAACACCACAAGGCCATTAGAAATGGTTAGTAATGCCTTTTGGTCTAAAACAAGCTCCCTCAATCTTCCAAAGAAAGATGGACAACATCTCCAAACATGTTGCGGAGTTCTGTGTCGTCTATATTGATGACATCCTGGTATTCTTCAAAAACAGAGAAGAACACATAAAACACCTCCATGAGGTTGTAAATCTGATAGTTCAGCATGGAATTATCCTAGGAGAAAAGAAAATCTTCTTTATCCTCGTTGAAGTCGATTTCCTAGGAATAAACATCAAGAACAGAGTAATAAAACTCCAACCTCATATCCTTGAGAAGATCTGGAAGTTCTCAGATAGAATTCCTGATGCTAAGAGTTTAGAGAGATTCTTAGGAGTCATTAATTATGGGAGAGATTTCATTCCCAAAATCTCAGGACTAACAGCAATGTTATCTTCTAAAACCAGTTCCAAGAGAAAATGGAACTTCACAACAGATGATGAAAAAATTGTGAAGTAGATAAAAAACCTCTGCAAGAATCTCCCTCCTCTACAACAACGAGAGGAAAATGACGAAGTTATCCTCCAAACAGATGCGAGTGATAATTATTGGTCTGGTGTTGTTCTAGCAAAAACGCCCGGAACTAACATTGAAAAGATCTGTAACTTTTGTAGTGGCAAGTTCAGCCCTGCAGAACTAAACTATCCCACAGGGGAAAAAGAAATTTTGGCTGTCAAGAAAACAATTTTAAACTCTCAAGTTTTTCTTGGAAAACCCTTTACTGTCCGCACTGATTGTGCTAGAGTAAAGAATTTCAAAAATTTTAAACTTGATAAAGCTGCTGATAGAGGAAGATTAGGAAATTGGCAATTATTTCTTAACCAATATGATTATAATGTTGAATTAATTGCAGGAAACAAGAATTATCTTCCAGACGCCTTTACCAGAGAAATGGCAATGTTCAGCCGTAAAGATGACGACGAAGGTCACAATCCCAGAAGCAGAAGAACTGGGAAACAACATGAACCTGCTGAGGATCTGAAAGAAAAAATCCTCAAAAGATTCCTGCTAAGTCCAAAAGGACTAGCCACAACTTATCAATCCCAGGGTAAATGATTGGCTAGCCCGTCTCAAACGGCAGACGGTAAAGGCTCATCAAGACTGTTAAAGGCTGTTGCTTTGCCAAAAAGAAAACCTACTCCAACTGGAGTAATTAATGTTTTTAATTATGAACTTCAAACATTTGACACTCCTGTGTTCAGAACTAGCAAGAGACTAGCTTACCACCAGAAGGCAATCCTGGATAATCTTCTATTTTCCTTTCAAGAAAGAAGCAGTGGTTTGATGTTCCCAGCTCTCTTTGCACTAGCTGAAGAACTCTATAAAAATGCTAGACCACAGTTTGAAGAAGCTCATACGCAGCAGAGTGCTGTTAGAACTGAAAAAATTCACTTCCTTGAAGACCCAGAAAGTGCTAGAGTTCCTATCATAGCACTAAAAGAATCAGATTGGTTAGAATTCCACAATCTGATAGGAAGTTATAATTCTGAAGACCATATTCCTCCAACTCTCTTCATTATTGTTGGACCCTATGTTGGAAGATACTTAGTCAATGTTCAGAGTGAACATCCTTAAGAACACAAGCTTTGGCTTGTTGAAAATGGTTTTGTCCATAATCTGTGGACTAAAACAAACGATGATCTCAAAGGCTGCCTCCTATCATTGTCAACACAGTCAAAAATGTTTGAAAAAATGACTGCATGCTTCGACTGAAGTTCAGATCCACTCCACCAGAATGGATTCAGAAGGCAAATGGTGAGGTTGAGTACATTTCTCCATATCATTATGTGAGAATTATTCAAAGAAGATATCTTCAGCCCGTCTGTGTTGGATACAATGGCCAGCCAAATTCAAGCATCCCATGGATGAAAGCCATGGAATACATCAAAAAAATCATCTCTGAAGATACAATGAATACTTTCCTGGCAGCAGGAGAAAAAACCATTATCACTGCTTACGATCACCCTGACGTAGTTAGCATTGACCTTTTCCTATCTCTCACAAGAAAGGAGATAGACTCGACTCTGGCATGCTTACAGTGGGTTGAAGGACTTGAAAATGACAACCACTACAAGATGTATGTTGATACAGATGTCGAAGACAATGCCACAACAGCTAGAATGGCCCAGGCAGACAACGACTCCTTTGTCCTTGGCCACAACTCAGAAACTAACGAAAATATGTGAAGCAACAGGTGAAGAAAAGCACCAAAATAGCAACTGTAGACTTTTAGACTTTTTCAAAAAGCTACTTTTGCTTTTTCAAAAGGCAGGTGAAAAGGACTTTTCACCTAAAAGGCTTCTGCTTTTCCCCGTCCGACCTCCATCATCAGGAGCACTCAGGAAAGCAGAGAGTCACGGAGCCGTTCTGTACATTTTTATGTTTTGATTTCAATTCTTGTTTGGAGTCCGCTCCCTATATAAGGAGCTATAAGGTCAATTTGTAGGGCATCAGAAAATTGAGCAGAAGAGTCTTCTCTCAAGTAGTAAGAAAGCCATAGTAGCAGTGTGCTTCCCTTCCTGTCTAGTGTGAAGTAGTGTGCTTTCATTTCAAGTAAGTATCTGTTCTCGTTCTTATGGATAGCTAAACAGTTTTTGCTGTCTGCCTGAGAATGAGGCTCTGAATTACTAGCATGTATTTATATTTGAATTAATAAATTCAGATTGTTCACCCACTTCATCAAACTTATATTTATATACATGTTTACTTATCTGTTATATGCATGTATCCTGTAAAAATCCTAAGTTCTAAGTTTTACTATTTACCAGAAAAAAAAAAACCAGTTTTAAAACCTAGGATTAAGACAAGGAACAATGATTCCGCCTGTTAAAGTAACCGTTAGGTGAAAAACTTGGGCATGTTGAATGCTAGTTTTGTTTTTGTTCAAAAGCTTTGAAACGAAGTTTTTAAAGGTAGAAAGTTATTTCCGAAAAACTAAAGGATGACATAGGATACAAAAGACATTATCCTAAAAAGGACTATCCATATTAGTCTTTTGCTAAAGGAAATAGTGTAATACAGGAGTATTGGGCATTCGGGCACAATACAGGTGATTTCTGGGTGTACGGGAAATACCTCTTTACTAAATTGGAAGTAGAGGGTGATGCTTTGACAGTTATTAAATACATTGAATGATGATAGTGAAGATCTTAGTTGGGAGGGTCATCTTTTAGATGAAGTTAATCATTTTGTTAAGTCATTTTTAGTTTGTAATTGGCGGTTTGTGAGGAGCGAGTGCAACAAGGTTGCACACTGCCTAGCAAAGGAAGCCTTTAGGTTTCTTTGTTTGGAGTCCGGGCCAAGTTGGTTTCATCAGTGTGTCAATATGGACTTTGAGTGTTTAGTCCAGAGTTTTCTTTCTGACATTGTTGGTGTTGTTGGAAACTCTTGTATCCATTCTCATTGTAATCTTCGTCTATTAATGAAGTTTTTTTTATTAAAAAAAAAAGGGTACTCATAGTTAAGCTAAGAGATTCATAAGAGATTTATAAATTGCATATGACATTGGGTGGTGTTACCACCGTGGTGAAAACTGTAGAAATTAAGTCAGTCTGCAGTATAGCCAAAAATGGAATTGATAATGCCTATCAATGTTGTAGAGAATTTGAATTGAGGAGAATGAATTGTGTATTCCATTGATAATATGGGTCCTCCCTATATAAAAGATTACAAGATACAAAATCTGTATTCTATAAGGAAACACAATCTTACATTGAATAAAATAGGGCTAAATACTAGTTAGTACCCTGTGGTTTAGGTCCAAAATCAATTCAGTCTTTGGACTTCTAATTTCATCAAAAACACCTCTGCACTTTCAATTTTGATCTAATAGGTCCAATTCGTTAATATTATGTCATGGGTTCAAGTTATAGTTGGATTATTTGTTGAAAAAACTATTTATTTTTAATAGTAGGACTCACTCCTAAATTGACTATGCAGACCACCTCGACACCACATCATAAAACATAGGCCATATATGAGCTACATTAACAAGTTAAATAACTCAATTGTCGGAAAATTAACAAATTGGACCTATTAGATCAACATTGAAAGTGTAGGGGTGTTTTTGATGAAATTAGAAGTTCAGGGACTAAATTGATTTTGGACCTAAATCACAGGGTAGTAATTTGTATTTAGCCCAATAAAATATCTTGTAGATATCCACACTATTACAATTGAAACAAGTTACTAGAGTTTGAGCCAGACATATAGTCTATGTATCCTTAAACAAGAAGATTAATAATGGAGCAGTAATATTGATGTGCACTTTAAACAGTAGCATAAGTATAAGGTAGTTCCTATGAAACAAGAATTTTTTTTCTTTTTAAGGAAGCGGTGTAAGAGCTAACTCAGAGCCCTTAGTTGAATTAATAATCAAGAAAAAAAGATACATAGCAAGGAGGGCTAGACCAAATATTGCTAAGAGAAAATACAAAATTGTAAAGTATAGATGATAATCCCCAAGGAGTTGGGAGTAGGGTTGAGAAGCGGGAGACTAGGCCAAGACCGCTTCCTGAACAAACATAGTACTAAAAGATAAGAAAAAGAGGCATTCCTTTTATTTTCTGCTTTTTCCACCCATAAAAACAAGGCAAACCTTCCCACTATGAAAAACGATAATTTGGGACAAGGTGACCCTATGCAACAAGAATGTTCCTGATGGAATGCAATTCAGATGCAGCATCTCTAACGTCCAGTCGGTCTCTCGGTGATTCAGCAGAACAAGCAATCCCAATTCCAAAGATCAGACTCAAGCACTCTTCAAGTTTTTCAGCTCTCACGCAGCGCTGATTGGGAGTTTTGTTGATGCCTGTAGCAACCATGTCTTCTTGAAGAAGCCTTGAATCTGCAATCTTGGCAACGCCCTCAGAGCAAGCCATCTTACAAAAACCATGAAGGTTCAAGCCGTCCTTAAACATGTCATCAGTGGGTCTCTTTCCTGTGAACATCTCTAACAAGAGGATGCCGAAGCTATACACATCCCCATCTGTAGACACTTCACTTCCCATTCCATACTCTACCATTCACAAATCACAGAGTCACTATAGTCACAAATAGTGTGTGTGTGTGTATATATATATATATATATTTTTTTTTTTCTGTTACATGTGAAGTGTCAGTGTTATTGGCAGAATAAATAAAAAATCCAGCAATGTTAAGAGAACAAAGAAATCAGTGCAAACAGAAATATGACGATCACCTGGTGCAGCATAGCCAATGGATCCTCTTAGTCCCAGTGAATGTGTTTGATTTGCAGAGACGTCATCTGTAACTTCAGAGAGAAACCTTGCTAGTCCAAAATCAGAAACACGTCCAGTCAGTTCCTTATTATCTAAAAGGACATTGCTTGGCTTGAGATCACAATGAACTATTGGCGTTTCACAATGGTTATGAAGATAATCTAGTGCGCTAGCAACATCAATGGCTATGTCTAGCCTCTGAAGAAAGTTCAAATGCTTAGGTGCTTCTGTCACTTGTTCAGTTTCAGTAGTTTGATGCAGCCACTCGTCTAAGCTTCCATTCTCCATGAACTCATAAACCAGAGCCTTGAAATCATTACCAAGAAAATCAGTACTTGAACATGCAGTTATAATCTTGACGAGATTTCGATGCCTGATATTTCTCAATGCCTCACACTCGGCTATGAAACTCTTAGAAGCTCCCTGGCGTAACAGGTTAAACACTTTGACAGCAACAAAAGTACCAACATCATTCAGAAATCCTTTGTAGACCGTCCCAAAACTACCAGTACCAACCAAATTAGCTGAAGAGAACCCATCAGTAGCTTTTAAAAGAGCATTATATGACACTTGCAACAGTTTCTCCAAATTGCTTGATGCAGGTTCTTTCCTTAGCTTCCTTCTTAATGGAATCAAATATAGGAAACCCAGCACCACCAAGATTACCACCACAAGTCCAGGGACTATGAAGATTACCAATTTGAAGCTCCTTTTCTTGGAATCTTTGGAAGGGTAGTTGCATTTGGGCAGCTGGAGTTGAGCAACACCACCGCAGAGCTTGCTGTTTCCAACTACGGAAATTGCACTCGCATTTTTGAAGACCCCTCCAACTGGCAGCTCACCCTCGAAGTCATTGAAAGAGAGATTCAAGTTTAGCAATTGAAACCGCTCCAAGTATCGTGGAATCTTGCCTGAGAGGTTGTTTCGAGAGAGATCCAAGAATTGAAGCCCTCTCAATGTTTCCAAAGATGAAGTAATGGTCCCTTGGAAGGAGTTGCCTTGCAAGTGGAGGACCTCTAAACTTTGACACTTGCCAATACTGGTTGGAATTTCCCCGGATAACATGTTATCAGAAAGGTCCAAAGAACCCAGAGCTTTCAGATTCCCAACTTCCTTGGGGAGAGAACCAGTCAAGTGGTTTTGAGACAGGTTCAAACCCACTGCTAATGATGAGAGACTCCAAACTTGCTGAGTTAAGAAACCACTGAGATTGTTTTGAGAAAGTTGCAACTGAAGCAGCCACTGGCATCTCCCCAAACTTGGAGGGATGATGCCTTGAAGATCATTTCCTTCCAAGTCAAGTACGAGTAACTCTGTTAAGTTCCCAAGGGAGGAGGGGATATCTCCTGATAGTTTGTTGTTGTAAAGCTTCAATCTCCCTAAATTCCGAAGCTTCCCAATATCGGCAGGAATGCTACCATTGAATTCATTGTTGCTCATATCCAGATACTGCATGTTGACAAGATTGCCCATCCCATTTGGGATGCTTCCATGTATCTGATTGGTCGACGCACCAAAAAGGTAAAGACTTGTTGAGAAGTTCCACAAAGATGTGGGCAGCATCCCTCCAAAATTGTTGCCGCTTATCTCAACACCCCCCAGTTTCGTGGAGTTGGCCAAATCCGAGAGAAAGCTCAAGTCACCCGATTTCCCATTTCCAAGATGATTACTCCAAATGAAAAATTCCCAGAGGCCGTGTAGCTTCTGCAAAGAGGGAACTTGTCCAGTCATTCTGTTTCCTGCAACAATAAATTGTCGAAGATTGGAGGCATTGGATATGGACATGGGAATGGGTCCGGTGATGAATCCGTTGAGGCCAACATCTATAATTTGGAGTTTAGGAAGAGTGTTGCCCATGTCTGAGGGAAGCCTGCCATGGAATTGGTTTCCCATCAAGTCCAACACAGTGAGAGATGAGATGTTGAAAATCACAGCAGGAACAGCACCAGAAAACATATTCTGTCCCACAGCAAAGATTTCTAAGCTTGTAAGTTTCCCTACAGAACTTGGAATACTTCCCTTCAAGAAATTACCAATTGCCAAAAGCTTGGTTAGGGATGTAAGGTTGCCAAACGAAGGTGGGATCGTTCCTGTTAGGCCGTTATTGTAAAAACTAATGTTCTTGAGCTTTGACAAGGACCCAATTGTGCTAGGAATTTTCCCAACCAGCCTGTTGAACCCGACATCTAGTCGTATGAGGTTGGAGCAGCTAGATATATTGGCAGGGATTTCGCCACTGATGGAATTATTGTCCAGTCTTAAAATCTGCAGCCTTCTCAAGTGACCAATATGTGGTGGGATTTCACCTGTGAAGCTATTGTTTTGTAAATATAGCTCCTTGAGGAAGCTTAGATTACCTACGTGGGGGGATATGGATCCTGCCAATTTCTGGGACTGTAGGTCCAACACTATGACCCTTTGATGCCGGCGACTGCAACCAACTCCTTCCCACTGGCAAAAGTGACTGGATTCATTCCAGGAGCTCAGGACCGAGATATGTTCATGCTTTATTTGAGCCTTGATGGCTAGAAGTGCAACTCGGTCAGTCTCTTTTCCTCTCAACCTTGTGGGGTTGGTGGCACTGGCTAGGGAAAAAATTGATAGCAAGAAACACAAACAACATAACACTACCTTGAAAAGTAGGCATGATTTCACGGGGACAAGCTTCATTTCAAATCACCAGAGTATAAAATTAGCAAGCAAGAGCCAGAACCTTAATGAATATAAGACCTGAATTGGGCAGGGAAGAGAATCTTGTAAAAGTCCAAAGTGATCACCATTTCTCCAGGCCAATGAAGACCACAAGTCAAGCTAATAATTTATTTCATGTTTGTCTTATCTCTTGATTTGATATTTGCATGGGGCAATTTCTGGAATACGCCCTGCACGCTGCGCCCTAAACGTCCGTTAACGTTTTCGCAAACGACAAACAATCTCTTGTGGGTAAAAACTTGTTACTGCCGCGCCATTCATCTCACTTGCCAAGGGCAAAAGGGTATTCTCATTCCATTGAATAACCTTTGGCTTCGACCATAGTCTGAATCTTTGGCGGTTTGGCCGCTTTTGTGTGTGTGTCTTCTCCCTCTGCTCTCCTTTTCCAAACTTAACGAATTCTGTGTTTATGAATTCAACCAAATCAACTCACAGCACAAATCAAAACTAAGAAGTTACCCATGAATATCGAAACTGCCACCAGAACTGCAGAACTTACCCAAGATCATCAACCCAGCTCGGGCAACCATCTGGGTTCGACAAAACACAACAGAGTTTCACTTTCACTCCTTCTCCTACAACCTCGCCGAAGAACTCGAGCTTCCCTTCATCTGTAATACTCTCTTATCTCAATTTTCTTCACATCAACTCTAACTTCAACTCAAATTCTCATCTGGGTCTCCCTCTTTTCCTTCTCTGGTCCAACATTTCTGATCAAAATCGCAACTTTAATGATTCCTATTGGTGGTTTTTTCGGTTTTGCTCCTAGTCATTATATCAATTGAGACTCGTGTTGAACTCTAATCCAATTCAAACTCTCATCTGGGTTTGTTTTTCTCTGGTCCAATATTTCTGATCAAAATCGAAACCATCTGGGTTCGACCTATCATCCTTCCGAGTTCTGGGACCAGGATAGCTACCGGAGAAGAATCAGAAGTCCGAAATTGTTGCCGGAAACCGAAATCACAGTAAATATCCGAAGCACGCAAAATACAATTTCTCAAAAACTTAATCGAATCGAACAACTACGTGTAGATGATGAGGAGTAGACCGACTTTCGTATACCATGCAAGCTGAACCCAGTCGCCAGAAATTGCTAGAAATCTAGCCGAGTTGCAGTGCCTTCTCGACGCCGTACCGTCGCTGATGGGATGATCTAAGGTCACGGCTCGCACCACGCCTCCGAGAGGGATCAGTCACCAATAGTCCGTCTACCTGAGGTGGCCGGAATAGAGAGTTGAGGTCGGGTCAAGTTTCAGCGTCGCCGGGTCGTGAGATCGGGTTCGAGACGCTGGAAGGTTCTGGGTTGTACAATACCAACTGGTCTTTAAATACTCCTTCCTGAAATGAATTTTGACGGTCAGATCAAGCGATGAATAATTTCAATGGCTCAGATTGCACACGATATTTTCTATTTTTCTTAAATGATTTTCCATAATACCAAAATTTCAAAAAATCACTATAAAAAGCTCAGGTATCCGAAAAATTTCTCAAAAATTACCACGAACTCATCATGTCATGTACTTTATTATCCAAATTTTAAATTGAGGATTTCACTTTGTGAAAATTTCTGAAAATATTCTCGAGCACCTTTTATAATTACCGAGATCATAAATTCAATCATTTCGGGAGCAATTTCTTCCTTGTTTGTCAAGGAAGATATACATTTATATAGAACTAATAAATTAGACTACATTAGTAGGAATGTAAGCATTTTGTGCAATCCAAATAATCGAAATTGGAAATAGATCAGTTTGACATTACCCATCTATTTATAGTGTATTAATAGTTACTGTATAAAAAAATTAACCCGATCTGTCATTATTTAGACATTAAATAAAACAGTCAACCCTCTATACACTTCTACTTCTCTAAGAGGAGATGAATTACGAATACATAAAGTTTCTGAAATTTTTACATTAAGTTTTATAGATCATACCCACAAGAGTGTAAGAGCTGACAGATCGAAAAAATAAGTTGTGAGTAAGCGGTTATGAGCATTTTAGTTTTATGTGGTATTTTCGGTTTAGGGTCGACCTAGTAAATCAAGACCCAAATAACGACAAAAATAGTTAAAATTTTGACCATGATCATTTATTCTTATTATGATAATATCTAACGGTCGGTTTTGATAGAATCTATTTCTATTTCCTCCACATTATTCCTCATGGAATGCATATTATTTGATACAACTAATAAACAAGTTAAGCCACATTAGTATACATATACGGACTTTGTGCGATCCAAATAATTAAAATTGAAAAACAATAAATTTGACATTACTCATATATTTATAGGGTATTAATAGGTACTATGTAAAAAAATTAACTCGTTCCGCTGTCATTTCGACATCGAACAAAACGGTCAACCCATTATACGTTTATATTTATCTAAGGGAAGCGAAACCATGAGAAGATAAAATTTCTAAATTTTTTGCATTTATTGATATACCTTATGTCCAAGCGAGTGTGAGAGCTGACAACTCGAAAAAAGAAGTTGTGTATAAGTGGTTATGTGAATATTAGTTTTATGTGTATTTAGGTTTATAGTTGACCACGTATATCGAGACCCAAACTACAATGAAAAAAATTGAAATTCTGACCATAACCATATCTTTCTATCGTAATAGTATCTAACGGTTGAATTTGATAAATTCTATTTCCTCCGCCTTGTTTGTCATAGAAGATATACATTTATATAGAACTAATAAATTAGACTACATTAGTAGGAACGTAAGCATTTTGTGCAATCCAAATAATTGAATTGGAAATCAATCAGTTGGACATTACCCATCTATTTATAGTGTATTATTAATTATCGTGTAAAAAAATTAACCCGATCCGTCTTCATTTCGACGTTAAATAAAGCGGTCAACCCTCTATACACTTCTACTTCCCTAAGGGGAGCTAAATTATAAGAAATAAACTTTCCAAAACTTTTTATATTAAGTTATATAGATTATACCCACGAGAGTGTGAGAGCTGACAGATTGAAAAAATAAGTTGTGAGTGAGTGATTATGAGCATTTTAGTTTTATGTGGTCTTTTAGGTTTAGGGTTGACCTAGTAGATTGAGAACCAAATAACGACGAAAATAGCTGAAATTTTGACCATAACCATTTATTCTTATCATGATAACATCCTACGGTCTATTTTTATAAAATTTATTTCCTACACATTGTTGCTCATGGAAGGTATACTTTTAATTACAACTAATAAACTAGTTATACTACTTTAGTGGACATATAAGAATTTTGTGCGATCTAAAAAATCGAAATTGAAAATCAATAAATTTGATATTACCCATTTATTTATAGCGTATTAATAGGCGTTGTTTAAAAAAATTAACCCAATCCGCCGTCATTTTAACATGAAATAAACTGGTCAATCCTTTAAAAGCGTCTACTTCCCTAAGGGGAGCTAACCCTTGATGAGATAAAATTCCCTAAATTTTTACATTATTTGATACATAACCTACCCACGAGAGTTTGATAGCTGACAGATCAAAAAAAAAAGTTACAAGTGAGCCGTTATGAGCATATTAGCTATATGTGGTATTTAATGTTTAGGGTTGACCTACTAGATTGAAACTGAAACGACGATGAAAATAGTTGAAATTTTGACCATAACCATTTCTTCTTGTTATGATAACATCCTACGGTCGATTTGATAAAATCTATTTCCTACACATTGTTGATCATGGAATGTATACTTTTAATTACAACTAATAAACTAGTTATACTACTTTAGTAGACATATAAAAATTTTGTGCGATTCAAAAAATCGAAATTGAAATTCGATAAATTTGACATTACCTGTGAGCCTTAGAAAAGTTTATCATGCCTAATTGAGATTGTTTGATAACTTACTTATCGATTTCGGGTTTTAGAAAAGATGCTCGAGAATATTTTCTGAAATTTTTCACTAGTGAAGTCCTCAATTCAAGGATTGGATAATAAAGTATGCGACACGACGAGTTCGTTGGAATTTTTGGAAAATTTTCCGGACTTTCAAACTATTTTTGGTGATTTTTGGAAGTTTCAGATTAAAGGAAAATATTTTGGAAAAGCAGAGATCAACCTGGCGCGATCCTAGCCATCCATAAATCCACCGACTGATCACAGCCATCGAATATTAATTGAAAAAGCCTATAAGTAGGCATTAATTGGAAAAAAAAAGAAGATGATCCATCCAGAAGGATAGAGAGAGAGAACCATCCAGAGGATCAGACTGGCGCTACTCCGTTAGGCCACAGCACAGCGGCGGACCCCGGCATTCTCTCCGCCTCGCCATCGTCGTCAGTCCCATGGCCTCTAATTGTCCATGCATTGAACGAAGAAGGAGAATCGAAGACCCGAAGCTCCGAGTCTCCTCCGGTGAGTTTCAACGAATTCCGGCGACTCCGATCACCGATTAAGCTGCATGTGGTAGGAAAACTCATCCTCTCGTCAATCTCTATTCATTAGATCAATTATTTTTTCAATTCTAACGATTTTGACTGATTGGGTTTCTGGGTTACCTACTGCTCCGCCGCGTTCTTCAACGCCGACAACTTCTCCGGCCTTGAACTCACCAACAATAAGAGCGAAACGATGACGACGATCTCCGGTGACGGAGATGGAGGTGGGTTTTCAGATAAGAGGGAGTAATTTATTCTCCTTGTTTCGGAGCTCTGATGGTCTTTGCCTCTTTGGGATCTCGAAGTGAGAATGAGATTGCTCAGAAAGAGATGGACAAGGCACGTGACTACCATTCTGTGGGAATTGTCTTAAACGCCCTCAAGAAATTACTCTGACGGAGTCATTTTTACTGATAACGGTAGTTAAGTAGGCAATTACATCAATGACCTTTGACTTCAAAATGTGTGGACATGATTGAACCACGACTGCTGGGCCCACGAGGGCGCACCCTACGTAGGCATATTCCAGCCGCTCCCTTTGCATGGACCTAAAACTGTGATCAGTACTTTGGCCTTATATAGTGAAGTGACACTCAATCTCAACGTTAACTTCAGATCAGATCAAAAAGTGTTGGGGGTGTAATTGCCGTGAATATATGTAGGTCTTAACATTGTAACCCTGACCTGACAGGATGAAGAATTTTATGTCATGACAGCGGACCGTTAGCAGGGTGCCGCGGTTTGTGGGCTTGAAGGACCCGTTCCTCCATAAATTCTCCGATCCAAATGGCAGAGAAGTTCCCATATTTATACCTTTTCTTGTTGGGGTCCCCAAAAACCCTCTATCAACGGCGGACCTCATTCAACCGCAAACCCACAACTAATCGAACCCCTCTTATTGGCTCTTAATCCTAGACCATGTGTAGTTCTCTCTTCAAGGCTAGCTAGTAGTTCTGTAGTTATCAAGTTTTCTTTTTCTTTTTTTGTGGTCAATGAGCTCTGATTGCTAGAAGTTACTAGCTAGGGAAAAACTTGATTAATTGATTGCAGGGAAGAATAACACACAACATATCTAATACGACGTCGAAAACAAGCATGATTTATAGAGAAAAGCATTATTTCACATGTGCAATCTAAAAAGCAAGCACAAAAAGAAAAGGAACACACACAAAAAAAAAAAAAAAAGGACAACTAGTTAACTGGCTACCAGCACGAACAGCTTTTGGTTCCCTATGTAAATATTTGCGGGAGAACATTTAAGTCCAAAAGACGATTGACCAAGCTCCGGAGTAGACTTACTCCTTGTGATCAACGGTTGCTGTTCGGAGTGACAGGTTGATTTTTCTGGTCTTCTCATAATTTCTGTATTCTATGCATAATTGCAGATTGCAGTCAGTGTTTGAAAACTGGGGCAGTAATCACCGTCAAAGGCTCCAGCGTAGATGACAGTGATAAAAATCAGAAGAAAATGTCAACGCTTGATACGCCAGTTGGCTGAAATATATGAGTAGGGGGCAGTCGAAAATACCTATCATGTTTTGCTCTAGTTAAAAATGGATCTTATGAATCATATATCATTTCTGAAGTCAATACAGTCGTTTGCAACTACTTACATTTAGGCCACAAGAAACTAAACAAACAATCATACAATTACAAATAGGTATATGTATTAGTTCAAGCTCTATCCTGCACAATGTACAGAAACTTATTACAATCTCAAAATTTGACAAATGACTTGATGTTATTCCCCTCTAATTTATTTTCATACTTACTCTACATAAACAAATACCGTATGGTTTGATCCATTTGCTCATTGTTGTAGCTTTAGTGGAAGTTTTCGAGACATAGAATTATCTGGTTATGATTACATCTCTCCAGGAAGCATAGTGTCCTCGGGCAAATCACAAAAAGCAATACCCTGGAAAGCAATAAGCATGGAAGTTAAGAACTTGAGATGAGCGAGTGTATTTGTATCAACATAAGGTAAGATACTGTAGCAATAATATATGTACCTGCCCAATTAGGTGACCAACACATCTTTTCTCAGCTAGTAACTCAGCTTCACTCTGCAAAATTATAACGCCAAATCAGGTCATTTATCCAAAGCATGAAAACACTGGCAGCAGCCGATTGATTGAACATGCAAATTGGAAGTAGTGCTCTCTCTCTCTCTCTCTCTCTCTCTCTCTCTCTCTCTCACCAGTCTTTGTCTCTTATAGATTTTCTATCCAAGAGCATAATAATACTAAGAGTTACTCTGGTTCATATCTTACCGAGAATTGATGTCAGCTAATTAGGTAATGTATTTTCTCAGATCACTATAATTTATCCTCACTAATTCATTCAACCTCATCAGGTAGAACGTTTCTTATTGCCTTGCATGCAGTCCTTAAAAGGATGAGAAAAAGGGAATACCTTTGTTATTCTCTTGAGAAGATAATCGTCAAATTTTATGTCCTTCACAAGTTCATAATCTCCATCCCCCTGGAGAATATAGTTGAATTATTGGAAGTGCCCATGTTATAATCATTAACAGCAGGTAAGAAGTTCCCAACATAAACTTACTTTGGATCTGCATGGCATACTGAATACTATATCCTCTGCTACACCATAGGGATTTCCGGTGGTGTAAACCTAGAATAGAATGACAACAGAAACTGGAGATCAAAAGAAACCCAAAATAATTGAAAACATAATAACTTTGTTTGCAATCATCTAATATCAATCAACTTAATTGGTCAATAGACTTCTTATCGGTTTGTGGCATTTCATATATTGACTGTGCATGAGAGACCTTCATCTCGCACAGCTGCTAAGTGATAAAGAAAAAAGAAGTCATCATCTTTCTCTTTTGATTACCTTCCTCACATGTGTAGGACTGAATCCATTCAATTAAATAAAACTACGGATGAAAAACAAAATGAGTTGCGAAAAATTTTCAATATTGTAGTTTTCTGTCACTTCAGAAACAGAAGTGATTGTATGGTTGCTCAAGAAAGGTTTGGGTTTATTGAAGACAAACAGTATATAATGTGTTAACATACAAACATGGACTTACACCAGAAGAAAACCAGTCGCCCTCAGGGGTAGGATTAACCAAGGACTTTATGGCATCTACAATCGACACGGAAGTTGATGCAGCTGAAGATCTTCCCCACTTTTTTATGAGAGCACCTCCTCTCTGCAAATTGAATCTATAATTAGTTCTTGATGACGAGGGGCTGGACATCTCTGCAGAACGATGTTTAAATACATATTTGACATCCTTACCGTCTGGACCTTGTGTGTAAACTCCTCCTCTAACCACTTGTGATCCTTGATGACCTCTTTGACAGGCAAGCCATCAATTCTAGCATTTAAGAAATCTGGGACCTGTTATGAGTTACAGAATTCGTCTTCAAACAAGAGCAACAAAAAATTAACCGTCCTTTTACAACAGAATGTTTTCAAATTACCTGAGTGGTAGAATGATTTCCCCAGATGGTCACGTTTGAAACTTTATCATAGAAGACACCAGCTTTGAGGGCCAGCTGAATAAACAAGAAACACATTAGATAGCTTTTCCTTTTGTTCATAAGAGAAGCGAATATCATTTATGTTACTAATGTTTGAGAGATATGTTTTACCTGACATTTTGCTCTATTTTCATCCAACCGTGTCAAAGCATGAAAATTTTTAGCAGGAATGTTCGGAGCATTTTTCAAACAAATTAGTGCACTACATAATAGAGAAATTTAGTCATCAGTAACAGGCGTAGTATAATACTCCAGGACATTGCATCCGTTTACTTGAGAAGAATTGAAAATAAATGACATACTTTGTGTTACAAGGGTTGCCAACCACAATCACCTTGACATTACGAGATGCAACAGCATTAAGGGCCTTTCCCTGTTTATTGAAATTAATAATATATTAGCAAAAATCATTGAGCCATTTGCGTATCAAAGAGAAGCATTTGTGGTATCATAATGACACCTGCGCTGCAAAGATCTGCCCATTTATATCCAACAAATCAGCTCGTTCCATTCCAGGACCTCTAGGCTTTGCTCCTATTAGTAGAGCCCAGTCAACATCTTGGAACACCTCATATGGATCAATACTTATGATCACCTCCCTCAACAGAGGAAATAGGGAATCCTCCAATTCCATAGCAACTCCTGTACAAATTAACTATCCTCTCAATCAGCATGGGAATATGGCATTGATACTTTAGATGACTTCACTTTTAGTAGTGATGGTAAAGAAGCATATATAATTAGAATACAAAAACACTGCATAACTCAGTTTTAACTCGTGCAAGTTACTATAAATCTAGGTACTTGTTAGCTCTTCTTCCACTGTAATTCTAGACAAATTTCTTTCTAAGATCAGTAAAGGCTTAAATATATAACATAATCTATATATATATATATATATATATATATGAGGGAGGATCTAGAGAGGACCTCCTTCAACTTGAAAAGTGAGGATGTTTTTATTTTTAGCTTGTAGTTTAATAATCTAAACCATGATGCATTGACATTTTGATTCTTTTTTTAAAACAAGGGTTTTAGTAATACTCTGTCAAACCCTATGTTTAAAAATGTAATCAATATCCAATAGGGCTGTATGCACTATTCCTCAATGCTGGTATATAAAGGTTTTGGTATGGCAATGCAGATGTTGATTGAGCTAGTAATCCATCAGAGAGGTTTGCTACTGGTTTTCTATTGTTTTTTGGTTCTGATCTTATTAGTTGTGCTGCAAAAGAGGTTAAAGTGGCAGAGGGATTCACTACGCTGAGTACAGGGGACTTGCTGAACAGGTTATAGTGCACATGAATTCTCATGCATGGATCACAAAACCAGTCGACTGGTAGCTAAATTATGTAACTCTCTATTTTATGTGGTCAGATCATTTAAAGAGATTCAAGTATTCATTCTTAACTCTACCTCTCTACTTTCTCTAGTCTCTCAGTTAATACTCCGACTACTTGAATCATATTAATACTTAAACTCAGATTGCACATCATGCCTGTATGCACCTTGCCTCACAACTCTTAAGGCCGAGACCAATTATAAGCAGTTGCACAACAACCTAATTTTACATATTTCATCATTTTTTATTTTATTTTATTTCATTTAGGATTTTAGATAATGCAGTACAAAACAAATAAGCTTTTTGTAATCACATTTACATAAATCTTTAATTAAACATCACTGTGTAAGAACCTTACCTTCGAGAGCTTCAAATGATCTTTCAGATCCCAGTAGTTTCAATGCAACAGGTTGGTCTGCCCCAAAAACCTCACCCGACGCAAGCTGGAACATAACCAATTCATATTGCAAATGTTGAATACAGATTCTCATAGAAAATAATAAGAGTTCTATTTAAATTATGAACTTATTCTCAAATATAAAGTGGCACAACTTTTATCATTTTTTTTATTTTTTATGAGAAGAGGTAGAATTTTTCTTTTCTTTTTGAAAATCTAGAATATGACACTTATAAACTGTAAATTTAATGGAACAGATAAAACAATCTTCCTACAACTCAAAGATAATTTTTTAGTTTTCAATTGTGTATCCAAAATTCATGGCCTTTGAAGACTCTAGTCTGGAGTCACTGGGCAGGAAAAGCCAGGAACAGCCATCAATAAAACTGACAGCATCTGTCTTTCATGATTTGTAGTTGCTCATATGCCAAGGCTCCATGCTGCAAGATGGTGTTAATTACTAACTACTAATTGAGAACCAACTGAAGATACATCATTCGTCAAGTGCCCCCTTAGTGAATAAAAGTAAGATCCGACTTCTGTTAGTTTAAATTGACTCATACATTCATGCTAAGCTTTACAGTCTCTCTCCATGTTCTGTTTTCCAGTAATAAACTCCAGACATGATCGCACATCAGGGACCCCCAAAGTACAAAAGTTAAGTAAAAGAGTCTGAAATTTAGTTGCAACAGATACTTTGAAACCACATGCTGCATGCTAGGCATATTTATATCGTCTCCAATTTCTATTTTCCAGTCAATGACTTCCAGAATTGCCACTTATCAGGACACCGAAAAAGAAAAGGAAAAAAAAAAAAAACTCTGAAGTTTAGTTGCAACAAACACTTACTTTGAACAGTAGATGATTAGAAATCATTCCAGCTGCACCTGAGACCGCAACATTAATTAATTTCTTCCAGGATTTTGTCTCTTCTTCCTGTGCTCATTGAACCGAAGTTATTAGTTAGACAAGTAGATCGAGAAAAGATCGATCTTGATAGCGAATGCACATATCAACAAATCATGTAGTCATAAATGTATCACTAAACTTCGTACTTCAAATATTTTCAAAGTGCATGGTTTTTGTTTCAGCAAAAGGCAGTATTTACTAGCATATAAGTATTTAATTGGTGTCATTGACAGAGAAACAGTACAGAATTAAACTTAATATACAGGGCAAATGATCCTCAGCTCATAGAATAACAAACTAAACGAAACAGAGACTAATTGGTAAAGAAAGTCAATACATTTGGGTAACTCCAACTCGACTAGGCATATTGACATACACCATAAGTGCATACTCATGTAACAAACAGAACCGTGAATCCATATATCATAAAAGGAGCAAAAACCCAGATCAGAAAACGAAGAAAGCTTACAGCTTTGAGATCATAGGTGAGGCAAAACACGCCATAACACTCGGCCTTGTTCTTGGGCTCTTCAGTTTGCGCAGGAGCAGGAGCTTGAACTTGACTGAAGATCAAGAACAACAGAATTCAATCAATTACCACAAGCAGAGACAGAATTAAACAAAAGAAAAAGCAGGGTTTGTTAGAGAGAGTGAAAAAGGTTAATACTTGGGTGCAAGAGAGCAAGAGATTCTAGCATTATGGGTGCGAGAGAGAGGTGGAAAAGCAAGACGGCGGTGAGAGTGGAGATGGGT
Organism: Rosa lucieae; assembly: GCA_024704745.1. Taxonomy (NCBI): domain Eukaryota; kingdom Viridiplantae; phylum Streptophyta; class Magnoliopsida; order Rosales; family Rosaceae; genus Rosa; species Rosa lucieae. Next base: position 26,216,181 of record CM045492.1, read on the forward strand.
GGTTGAGAAAGAGAGCTTAGATGGGTGAACAAGGCGGGTGTTGGTGAATGAAGGGGTTGAGAGCTCTGCTACTGCCATGGCAGCAGAGAAAGATAGAAGCTGGGTAAAAAAGATAAGAAAGAAAGAGAGGAACTTCCAAGTTCCAAGTTTGAGAAGAGAAAAGGAGAAAGAGACTGATTTGGAGGGAGGGAGAAGTTGGAAGATGAAGAGGAAGTGGAGAAAAGGATGATTTTGAATATTTAGTATAAGGCCATGCAAATGACACTTGTCACTGCCTCATATCCATAAATCTTCTCCCATTCCTTTAGGTTGGGGTTTCATTCAGCTGGGTAATTTTGGTGGACAAGAGTCACTGACTTTCAGTTGGGCAATATGTGCATATAAAATAAGAAAAATACCCATGTGTCATGTGTGAAAGGGAAAGCTCTTAATTTTCCATTATTTAACCATGGAATCTAATAGGAACATAAACGTTGCTTTCGAAGGGGAAGAATGTTTAGTAGTTATTATAAACTCTAAATCGCATATTCTATAGTGATTATGCATAGGCATATCACTTAAAAAGACTACTTTGATTCATAGGTTGACATTCTTTTTTTGTTCTTGAGAGAGTCTTGCGTGGGGCAATAGTAAGGACACGTGGTGGAGAGGACCAATTACTGTCCAGCAGGGGGGTGTTTTGGGTATTGTACTTTAGGGAGTAGGGGCAGTTTCGAAAAAGATGAAAAATTTCATTTCTTCTGATTGGATGGCCCTAAAGCCACGTGGTGGGGAAAACCCCCACCTAAGAATTTCTCTTTGTTCTTTTGGTACATGCTTGTTTTCTTGTTTTGTAGATTTCTGAAACCAACACATAAATGTTGGCCTACAAAAAACACTTCAAACTTTTAATCTAATTTCTAATGTCAAAGAAAACTAGAATATGTGCACCTAATTCTTCAATCAATTTATCAACATTGGGTAGAAGCTAGGACAATGCTGTTGTATTCCGATTACTAACATTTATATTAATCCTCACTTTCTAAATTACTTCTTGAGATTGTTATTTTTTTTAATTTATCTTTTATCACAAAAAATCAAATAGAAGAAAACGTTACAAACTGGAGTTACATACATGAATTATAATACAACACAGGAGTCATTCTAACTTCGAGTCAGATCTATTCATACCTTCTTAGATTTAAGAGTGCAAAAAATAAACAGAGCTTCAACTCCTTCATGAATATGTAATATGTTGCTGATGACCTTATTGATAATATTTTTGAGAGTGTAGACAGTACTATAGAGCTTGAGACTTGTTAAGGGGTAATAACTGTTTCGATTGTTGTCCGATTATGCAATTAATTGACATTATTTCTCATGTTCCCCCTCTCTAAATCTTAAACATCAATGCAAATGTCCTCTCTTAATTCTTCCTCATATAGAGGGAGGATCAAGATAGGATGTCCTCAAATTTGAAATGTGAGGATGTTTTTATTTAATAATATAAACCATTCATTCTCTTGTTACATCCACATAAACACATATGAATCATACAAAAAATTAGCTTAATCGAAAAATGTTTAATCAATTTATTAGCACAATATTCGTTTTAATTTTATCTAACGGACACCACATTTCTTTACACAAATTTGAGTGACCAAATGATTATGATTTTTTTTTTGGACACAATTGTTACATAAGAATCTAAAAAATCAACAATTGAAATCATTGAATTAAGTCATACGTATTAATAAAGATTGTTCATATCTGTGTTTCTTTTGGTAAGGCTGCTGTATGGAATTTCTGGTGCTAATTATATATACATTCGCTCAGCTGTACTTCAAGCTCACATCTGTCATGTGTACGTGGAGCTCTACTTTTCTTAATTTATTTGTTCGTACACAGTTTGTTGGAGATGCATTTGGACTTTGGACTTGGACCATGGATCTTTGATTTGCTCTCTTTTACTGCTTTTTTTTGTTTTTTTTTTTTTAAGAGAAAGAAAGAAAGAATTTTATTACTTATTAGTCATTACGACTAATGCCGTACATAAAGGCATCCCGTATAAGTTCTAGAACAGTTACAAGCCAATCAAGATTGACATTTAGTTCAAAACTATGGCTAGCTAAGTCTATGGGCTACTCGGTTGGACTGTCTAGCAAATTGAGAATGAAAACCTGGGTTAGCAAGCAGCAAGTAGACCGACCCTTGATTTCAGGAATCAACGAGCTAAGAGGAGACCATCCCTTGTACTGAGAGCTTGTACTGCAATGAGGCAGTCACTTTCAACCACCGCTTGTGGAGCATGCAATCTTTGCAGCAATTCAGCTCCCACTTTCCAAGCCAACAGCTCGATATGGAGAGGGGAAGTAACAACACTCACTCTGAGGACGCAGCCACAAAGTGACCTTGGGAGTTACGAATCACACCACCAAAGCCTCCAAAATGAACATTGGGTAAGAAAGAGCCATCCATCTGTGCACTTTTACAATTACTGCTTTGGGTGGTCTTTGATGCAACAAAATGAGGCCAAGATTTTGGTTTTGGTTGGTTGGTTCTGTCGTTAGATTTTAATTAAATGACAACTGAATACAACGGAGTAGCTTAACTATTAACCTCTAAATTAATATTCAAATCAATGAATAATAGTGAAATAAGAAGAATAAGAACAAAGCAGTGGTTTTCCAACAACCAAAGTCCAAGATTTGACATAGACACCAGCTAAGAATCCAAATTCGCTTTGGTTCTGGACACGTACAGTTTCATGAATATAAACCTAGTGAATAGCCCCAAATTAAGGGTATCCATCTCCATTTAGTACCACCACTAGTTGTTGCTTGTGTATTCAACATCCACGGGACCAAGACAAGACTGTCACATAAAATTTTGTATGCATTCTCAATATATTTGCTTCAGTTCTGGACTTCTTGGTCTGTTTTCCTACACAATTAAACTTACCAAAGTAAACAAATTCAATCATACAATAAAGTTCAACCAAATTAAAAAAAGAAAAGGGAAACATCTTCTTCAAAATTTCATGGCTCAATTTGAAGAGATATTTAAAGTCACTGATTTGACATATTATATCAAATATCAATGAAGTGCATGCAAAAAACTATGGGACTCATTCTAGTAGAAATTAAGGGTTTTGTTTGGTACTCTACCTCCCTAGTTGAAAATGATGATAGATTTGGGTTCATCACAGGGCACACCATAGGTTCTAACATAAACAAAAGAATATGCCAACCCATCTGATTAAGACACTGATAGACTAGCTAGCGTCATTTGTACCCTCAATCTAAGTATACACTGGGATCAAGCAGAAGACCATTAAAGCAAGTTCACATGTTGAGTCATTGGATCAAGGTCACTAGTCACTAGGTCAGAAAATGTTCACTGCTTTTTTATATTTGTTTCCCTCATTAGGTCTAGATCACTTGGTCAGTTTGTAGGTAGTGGTGGACACTGAGGTTTTTTTTTAATATTTTTTTATAGAGGGGCAAAAAAAAAAATTGAAAGATAATAAAATAAAACTTCGATGAATGAGACAAAGTTTCAATCTGCATATTTCCTAGCAAATAAAAAGATTGTTTTTTTAATCTTTCTCAATACGCAAAACTTCTTGTAACCAGTTATTTTATTCAATAAATTTTTCTGAAAAAACAAGCATCAAACAAAAATAAACTAGAAAATCTATAGAGATGTAGCTTACTCTTCAGTAATTCAATCTATAGAAATGACAAATTATAAGTTTCTTTTAATTGGGTAATTGGGGTTACGGAGTTACGATTTTGGTTAACAGTAGTGGGGGTTGCAGATTTTTTGTTTTTTTTTTACTAGGGTCAAGATAAGTGTGTATGGTGTATGAGTCTACGTACAAAAAAAAAAATAGCATCAAGATGAAGCCTCATTTAACAAAAATAAAAATTTCACTAGATGTATGGTATATGAGTCTAAGAGCCAAACAAAGAAATAATATCAAAATGAAGATCCATTTAACAAAAAAAGAATAAGGATTTTTGTCCATTTACCCCATTTTTAGGGATTTTAATCCCACTAACCCCATTAAGTTTTTTTAATTCCCTCTTACCCAATACACTCTAAGGGAGTCTTCCCTAATACCCATTAAGATTTTTTTTTGTTTTTAATTTTTTTTTAATACCATTTTACCCCCAATCCCTTTGTTATTTAGAGAGAGAGAAAATGGAAGAGAGAGAAACCATAGGAGACTTCGCCGGAGCTCGTCACCGGCCGTCGGAATCCGATCACCAGTCGCCGGATTCCGGCAAACTTTCACCTGAATCCAGTCACCGGTCGCCGAATTCCGGCCAACTTTCATCTGATTCCGATCACCGGTCGCCGCCCACCGGAATTTTTGAAAACCTCACCGGAAAGGTTTATTACCCCCAATAGACATCTATTACCCCCCAATAGAGGGGCAATATACCTCTATTGCCCCCCAATAGACGTCTATTGCCCCCGAATAGGACTTTCAATCACCAGAATAGGAACTAATCTCCATAAATTTAGACAAATATAACTTTGATTAAAGAAAAAAAACGAGGAGATTACATCAATTCAAAACGTATATTACCCTCCAATAGACGTCTATTGCCCCCAAATAGAAATTTTTTTTTTTCATTTTTCTTTCCTTCTAGGCCTTCTGCCCCTATTTTACCCCAAAAAAATAATAATACTAATAATTTGGACACCCAGAAAATGCTCTGGGCACCCACCGGTACTGTGAGAGATCCGGCCAGATTGAAACCCGGGAAAGGGATTTAATAGCAGAGCTACTCTGCCCTCCTTTCATCCAAAAACCTGAAAAAAAGTTGAGTTTCTGTTCCTTTTTTTTTTTTTTTTTTCCTTCGAACCTGTTCAGAATCTGAAGGATTCTATCCTCTAAAGCAAAAAGAGAGCATCGCACATAATGGAACCAAACAAAAAAAAACCGTGCGCTCACTGAGCTGCAACTCAGACTGAAAGGAGACGCCGTCACTGATTCTGGTGAGCGGCGAAAAAGTGAACCAAACGGACGGGTGATTATTGACTGTGATTCTTATGTCGATTTGTATTTGAGCCTCCAGAAGCTTGGGTCCAGATTGTTGGTGCTTAAAGGCGACACGAGCAATGTCAATACTCACCGGTATCGACCTCAGCGCCACCGGAAAAATCAGAATCGGCGATAGGACGATTGCCGTGATCTTTTTCTATTTCCGATGTGAGAACCGAAGTAGGCTCTGATCATCGACACCATTACCGACGAGCTTGTCGCCTTCGCCACCGCGGAAGCAGCAAGGTCTGCTCTGATGATTAGTTGTCGGCAAGAGAGAGAGAGAGAGTTTCAGACGACGAGGAAGGTTGGTTTTGGTGACCGGCGATGACGGCGACGACGCCGACGCCGACGAGGACCACTAGGGATCTGGGCCGTGAGCGTGAGGGAGGGAGGAGAGTATGTTGCTCGTGACGGGAGAGAGAGAGAGAGAGAGGGCATAGCATGGCATGGACATTGTTTTTTAATTAAACTGAGGGTAAAAATGTCAAGTTAGTTTAAATTGTGTTAGTGAGAATAAAAATATATTGCTGGGGCAAGTGGGATAATTTTCCCTCATTTTGGGGTTTTAGGTCAAGGACCCAAAAAAAAAATTGACTTGGGGCCACTGCCCTACTTGGGTCCCCATAATTTATAGGTAAGTTTCATAACCTAGAGAGTGATACAAGTCAGTTTCCAAACTAACCCAGTGATCTAGATCTAACGGGTGAAAACAAACATAATAAAACAATTAACAGTATCTGACCCAATAATCCAACGAGTGAACATGCTTTTATAAATTTTTTTTTTGGATCACTAATATGATAGGAAAGAAGACACCATCAACAATGCAATGCCAAAGGACTAAGATTTTCGAGCGATAACTTTGCAGGCCGGAAAATAATCAACTTGTAAATCATAGGTTACTTTCCAATTAGGCAATTAGTAACTGATATCTAAACCATGGATTCCTGATCGACATACCAAATTGTACTTGTGCATGCTACTCCAAAGTCCCAAACTAGGCGTCATATTCTCTTGGGCAAATTACGATTTAGTCACATTCACACTCGTGTATAAACGACATGTTTTGGATACGCACGGGGTATATTGGACTTTCTAAACCTATAAATCTTTCTCTTCTTGTCCAAAACAGAGCCATCACTTGATTGTCTGTTGGACATCTCTGCAGCAACTCCTCTTCGGCTCATCTGTTCATAATTTTTGCTCAATATTTACTCACTCTTCTCAACTCTTGTTCAAGTTCGGGTCAGTTTCTTTTTTTTTTTTTTTGGTTTAATCTATGACTTGTTAATTTCTTACTTCAGATTTCCTAGCTAGGTTGGGTATGCTCTTTCTGACTGGGTATGATGTATGTATTCTGCATTCAAATTTCAATATATTCGAATATTGAATTAGTTAGATAAAGAATTGAGATGACGGATGTTGGTTCTCCTCCGGCTAGTTCTAGTGCCAGAAATCTCCTAGGTTTGATATGGTATTTCTGATTGGGAATGTGAATTCTGGTTTGGGTAGAGTTCAATGCAAATGGGGAATTCAAAGTTCCTGGCACAAAATGAAATAAAATGATTCAAATGTAGGATCCCTGATGTTGATTAATAATTTTTTAGTTTGATATAGTAATTGGGATTTCTTTTTTCTTTGGCAGGCAGGGTTTTGTAAACAAATGGAACTTGGGTCCCTTTCTGATCCCACCCAATCCACATTCTCTTTAGTTGATGAGGATCATACATTCGCAAATGCTGTCAGGTTTACTTTGAATCAGGAGTAAGTGCTTTCTAATTTAGTTCATTATCATAAACTAGAACTAAATTATTCACCTATTATACTGTTAGCTCTAGTTCTTACATCTCAGAACATGAATTATAAATAGAAAGTTGTTATTGATGTTTCTGTGGTGAACTACTCTTACTGAGTAGTGGTACTGGTAATAAAAGGAAAAACTATACTCTATGCTTATGGTAAGCTAAGAAATGATATCTTGCAGTCCAAGGACAAAATTCTGTGGGTACAGCATTCCTCATCCATCAGATAACCGAGTTAATATTAGAATCCAGACTACAGGTGTGTATATGTGTATATTTTCTTTGCAATATATGTATAGGTATATCAGATATCAATAAAATGATTTTGTTCTGTCATGAACTTTTGTGATTGTTTCTGATTTTTATTTTCCCCTTTTAAGAGACTGGTAGAAATGGTTGATGCAAATGGTATTTGCTGACATTATTACTGGTCAACTTTAATTTTTATTCAGTTGGTTGGATCTCCAAAATGCACCCGTTGTGCATATGATATTATTGCCTAATCATATATGTGAATTAGAGCCAAGTTGTGAGTCTGCAGATTCTGAACAAGTTTGAATACAGAAAGAACTGCTTCATCAGTGCACTATAGAAAGATGGTTCTATTAGTTTCTTTAGTAGAACAATTGAGAATGCTGCATAAAGTGACCTGAGCAGTTTGTTTTAAGAAAAACAAGAAAAAACTTATTATCTTCTTATATATAATTATGGACATTTGGGGGAATTAAAATTCTAGTTTGGTGGGGAGTTGCACCTCCAAGATAGAGCACATATCCCCACATCGACTGATAGATTATATATTCAAGAAAAAAAGTAATGCATCGAAAGATTACTGCCTTGTTAAGTGGTTGATTACTACTTAGATTATGTCTATGCCTTTGTCTTTCAGGCCAATCAGTTATGTAACTTAAAATTGCCTGCTCAATTTACAATCCAAAAAAGATGCTCATGTGCTTCTCGACATATTGTTAAGAATTGCAATTCTGAATTTAGTCTTAACCTAGCCATTTCATGAATTGTACAGGTGATCCAGCAAAAGATGTATTCAAAGATGCATGCCAGGATCTCATGGTGATGTGCCAGCATGTGAGCAACACTTTTAACAAGGCTGTGGTTGATTTCAAATTGAGGGACTCTGTGGAGGGCATGGATATTGAATCAGATAGTTAAATTGCTCATCTTAGATTCTCGTTTATATGCTTACTTTTGATTACAAATGTTGGTTATGGTGGATGATTATGAACGTACAAGTTTAATAATCGGTTTTATGTATCCAGGTCGGCGGTTGTAGCAAAATGATGTCTGTTACTTTGTTCTTCTAATGGAAAAAGTTGATTGTCCTTTTTCTCTCTTTTTCCAGACTTGATGTTTCAGTACCAAATTGATGTAACATTTTGCATTTATACATACTAGCAATAAAATTGAAATATCAAGTGTTTAAAAATGAGCAAAGCTTTCTGAGTCTCTCTTGCAGGAGAGTTATAAAAAGCCTCTGAATTGTTCCAGCACTTGGTCTGGTATTGTCTATGGTGCTGATCTCTTAAGGAAAGGTCTGAGTTGGAGAATTGGGAATGGTGATCAGGCTAAATTCTAGACTGATAAGTGGTCTCCCTGTGGTATCCTTAAAAATGCTTTGCATCAGGATGTCATTGATTTAAACTTTAAAGTCTTCTGTGCAAGACTTTTGGAGTGATAGAAGTTGGAACTTGCCTGTGTTACGGGCCAATCTTCCAGAAGACATTATTGATAAAATCATTGCTATTCCTGTAGCTAACTATGATTTACCTGATCAGATTATTTGGCAGAACTTCTCTTCTGGGATTTTTCTCTGTTAGATCTGCCTACAAAATTCTTAATTATCTATGATGAGCAGGGTTTTCAAAATTACTCTTGGTTGAGAAATTGGTCTCTCCCTATCCCTCCCAAACGCTAGATCTTTCTCTGATCTTATGTCTCAAGTAAGCTTCTAACTAATGAGCAGCGCTTTAAAAGGAGACTCACAGCTAATCCATCTTGCCAGTTCTGCACCAATACTCAGGAGACTATGTTACATCTCTTTCGTGATTGTCCCAAGGCTAAACAGGTGTGGCAATCTTTTGATATCCCTGCTAATATGTTAGCTACTTTCAACTTAAATTGGGAAGAATGGATCCTCACTAATCTGTTATTCTGTTGCAAAAAGGTTACTATATGAATAACTTGAACTGGAACATTTTCTTCATTTTCTGCTGCTGGTTTTTATGGAAATGGAGATGCAAGAATGTCTTGGATTTGGATTTTCATATCCTTATTACCCTTCTAAAGTTATCTTTAACTATGCTGCTGAATGGTCCGAGGCTGTTGCTAAGACTAATGTGAAGATGTATAGGCATGTTGAAATGCTATCTTGGCTTAAACCTGGTTCTGGTAATCATAAGCTTAATGTTGATTGTTCAAGAGTCAGTAATGGAGCTACTGGAGCAGGTGGTGTTATAAGGGATGATTCTGGGTGCTGGTGTGGTCGTTTTATGATTAATGTTGGTGCTAGTGAGGTCCTGCAAGCTGAATCTTGGGGTCTCTTTCATGGTCCGCACCTGGCCTTGAGTTTAAAGATCACTAGGTTGGAAGTTGAGTCTGACTTTTCTGTTATTATTAACCTCATTTGATTCATAGTGACAGTATTGATCTTCATCCACCGGGAACATTAATTATGAACTAAAGGAATCTGATGCAAGAGTTTCAGTTTATTCAGATGAAACACAATCATCGCCAGCGTAATATGGTTGCTGATCTACTGGCCAAGACTGTATCCTTCATGCCTAAGGAATCTGCATTCTTCATGATCCTCCTGCCTTGGTCACTGAAACTTTGTTGGATGATATAGTTGGGGCTCCTAGAGCTAGAGGTTTTAAGGCCAGCACTCTTTTGTTGTTTTCTTCTTGGGATGATTGTCCCATTTGTATCAAGGAAAAAAAAAAATTGAGCAGAGCTTTCGGAACTAACCATGGGGTTTCAAATTAATTATGTCAGAACTTTTAAAATCTCCATCACATTCCTTCTTCTCTTCGTTGGGTATTACTATACGAGTATATGACTGATAATTTTCTTTTTCCTTCGATTACAAAATAAAGAGACAAGGCTACAAAGAAGACTTTCTAATACAACTTAAACCTAAACTGTTAAAGAAAAGGGCATTGGAAGCAGTCAGAGAAAGAGAGTAAAATAACTATAATTGTAAACTTGTTACGACTTTTAATTAGTTTTGTTTATCTATTAGATGAGAATCTAATTTCTATTTCTACACCGATGATCAGTTCTTTGCATGTTTTCTTTGGTGTGCAACTTAGATTACATGTTTAGGATTCTATTGCTAAGAATAATCATTGCATGTGCCTTGTTGAGAGGGTTCCGTTGAGAGTTCTAGAGTAGTAAATTGTCTATAAGGCAAGTGATCAGAAGAGAGTGCAGAGTACGGAACCATATATGGATGACATGATGAGAAGAGAGTGCAGAGTATGGAGTATTAAATTTTGGCTATGCATCTTGAAAAAGTGAGGAATTCAGATAGTGATGACGCGTGGGGTGGTCAACAACTCCAAATAGTTATGATGATGGTGGAGAGGGTGGAAGCGGAACAGGTGGTGGAGGTGAAAGATATGAATATGGACAATTTTCTGTGGATGGAGGATTCCAATTTATTTGTGAAGGTAATTTTGATCATACCACCCAAGATGAAGACCACGGAGTGAGAACAGCTGGTCATGGTGCTCAAGAGAAGACCCGATATGGGAGGAGGACTAGAGGTGCAACTGATGATCAAAGTATCCCATCTGATGTTTCTTCAATTGTCTTAAGTTTTGACCCTATCAGTTTAGGCCTAGAGCACAGTGGGATCTCAAATGAATCTCATGAAGGCAACAATCAATTTGGTTATGATGCTTATGGATATAATCAATATGGAGAAGTATATGATCAGTCATCCAGTTGGGTTCATCCTTATTATCCCCTTATAGGGGAAACAGTCGACACCTCTAAAGAGATCTATAACTATCATGTTCATCACTACAATTCGCACTATATGGGTCATATGTCTTGGTCTGATTATTGCATTTTTGTAGACCAGCGAGGGGCTTTTCAACAGCCTAGAGTCTCTTTTTGGATGTAGATAACAGTTGACATTCATTTGTATTTATATGTAGTTCTAAATTTCTAATAAATTGACTTTTTCCAAAAACGACATTTTGTTACCCTGTATCCCTGATATTTCCGATATCTCCCTTTTTCAAAATACTGATACATATAAAGATACCGATATTTAAAACCTTGGTCTTGATTAATTACACACACACACACAGATATATATATATATATATATATATATCCTATCCAGAGCGAGGCCTCGCTCTGAAATTAAAGTGTGAGGTTAGAGCTTAAGGTCACTTTTCGGTCTCATATTCACACTCGACCGTTCAGTTTTTAGGTACTAATGTATAGATCATGTCTGCAAAATTTCAGTCAAATTGATGGTGGTTAAGGCATTGATAACTGCCTTAAAGCTAGTACGGTTCAAGTTGGACAGATTCAGTTCGTCCATTGGTTTAAGCGGGTTAGATACTTTAAAGATCATAATTTGCTGAAATTTTGCGGACATGATCTATACATTAGTACCTAAAAACAGAACGGTCGAGATGTGGATATGAGACCGAAAAGTGACCCTAAACTCTAACCTCACACTTTAATTTCATAGCGAGACCTCGCTCTGAATAAGATTTGTATATATATATATATATATAATATTTGAGGAACATATTTTGCAAGAACGACTAATCAGTGACAATTCTTCCTAATATGTGGTATTAGATCATGACGTATTTACACAAAAATAAAAATAGATCTATAAGGAAAAGTGAGGTAATGATGTCCTTAGCCAAGAAGGACTATATATATATAGGCCGGATCACAGGCGTGAAGGAAGGGATGGATTTCAAACATTTAATTAGTGCGGAACTAGTTTAACCATTAAACTACTAACTAAACATAAAACTCATTTGTTTAACCCATGATCTTGGCTGATTATGATATGTTTATAAATAAAGGGTAAATTTCACAAACAGTACACCAAGTAAATGTCACTAATAATTCTTATACACAAAGTTTCAAACCAAACATTTCGGTACACGAAATCTGAAACTTGACCCACTATCAGTACACGACGTCAATTTTTGACACCAAAATGTCCATTATGCCCTTAGTTCTTTTTTTTTTTAATAATTTATTTTTCTGTTATTTTTTTTCCTTCGTTTTATCTCTTTCTTCTTCCTTCTTTCGGGCTTACTCCCTCGCTTCTGCCTTCCTCACCTCGCATAACAGAAAAAAATGACTCGAGTCATTTATAAACAAAGGAAAAAAAAAACAGAAAAAAAAAATTATTAAAAAAAAAAAGAACTGAGGGCATAATGGACATTTTAGTGTCAAAAATTGACGTCGTGTACTGATAGTGGGTCGAGTTTCAGATTTCGTGTACCAAAATGTTTGGTTTGAAACTTTGTGTATAAGAATTATTAGTGGCCTTTACTTGGTGTACTGTTTGCTAAATTTTCCCATAAACAAAGCTTGCTTAGTAAGGAAGAACAAAGAGGGAGTTTATGCTCTACTCACCCTTGAAGCGTGATCTCAATCCGATCAAAGTAAACCACCAAAGTTCCTCTCCTTGATCTCTCCTTGTGTGTGTTTCCTCCACCTTGAAGCACCTTGGATTGAGAACTCCTTCTCATGCTTATAGACTCCTTCTTGATGTTGCAACTACAACCACAAAATGATGTGGCCTCTAAGGATCTTCACCAAGTGAATCAAGATATGAAGAAGATGAAAGGAAAGGAAGAAGATATGCAAGTGTTCTTCTTTCCTTGTGATAACACCAACTTCTGCTATGAGACAAAAGGAGAGCTCTTTGTTTTCAACTAAAAGATGATTGTGTGAAGACACTCTTCTCACTTGCTTGTTGTTGTCCCCTTTGTCTATGCTTTCACCTTTTATAATAGAAAATAACTCCAACTACTAAAAGTGAAATATTGACTTTCACAAAGCCAATATGTTGGCTGGTCTATACTTGTTATTGGGCACTAAAATTGTGTCTTGGGCTTTCATTCAAGTCTCACTTAGTGAACCTCAAGTCCACATTTAATCCAACAATCATTTAGGCTCAATAGGTTCGGTTTTACCCGAAAGACCTAATTATGTCCAAATAATAAATCCAATTAATTATTTGATCATAATCAACTCTTGCTTAATCTTCTTCATATACAATCTTAAATATCCACTTATATGGTGTGCGATCTCTTAGGTTCTAATTAACAAGGCAGTGAAGTTTATAGAACCATTCTATTTCAATTACGAATCAAAACCCCTTTTTGATTCTCCCTTGTTATTAGGATCATAAATGATTATCAATCCTCGGGGACTTCACAAGTCATGAGTGACGTCTTGCAATATATCATGACTACCCTAGTTAATGTAGAATAACCTATTCAATTGGAATTACAATACAATACGGTCATTCTCTAACACGATGTTTTAAATCACATCATTGGGGTATGGAATTGATATGTCAACCCCCTAGTGTGATTTCCTTTCTTATGTGATTCATAGAATGTGATTAGAAACTCCTTTCTAATCTCATTCAATGATTTGGCCAAAGATTCATTGAATCACATCTTTGAACATCCACCTTATTTACTTAAGGTTAGAGATTCCTTATTGTACACTCACATGTTTGTATAACCGAATTGATTACACCATGAATGCATCAATCATATCTGTTAAGGGACATAATATTATTGCATCATCAAGTGTTAATCCACTCACTCATAAGACAACCATGGTGTGTGAGGTCAAAGGACTAATTTGTATTATTGCAATTTAGGGTTCAAGTTTGACATGTAAGTAAAACTCCATACAAGAACTCTAACGATCGCGTTCAGTGTACTCTTTTCAATAAGTGCACCCACATACTTGTATTAGTGTCTTCACACGAATGATAAGAGACATATCATCCTCCATATTGAGCATACATAGTATGTGCTAGTCTTTCCGGATTATCAATGTCCAAATGATAATCCTATGACTAGGAACCTTTTAGGATAAGAGTGTAAAAGAGTAAATGTCTCACACATCTAACTCTTTAGATTACTTTCTCTTTAACTCATATTCCTTGGACCTTGTTCATTAAAATATCAAATATAAGCTAGCAATGAACAATAAACTTACCATTTTGATTAATAATCATTACAATAATAATTACATGAAAATGATTGTTTTAGGACACAACTCCTTCAAGGCGGACGTCCACATTGTCCCTAAAGTGCGGACGTCGACACAGCAGCATCTTCCAGGCGGCGGGCTGTTTGCAGGAGGGAGGCCGGAGGCATCCTGGACCGTTCTGGGCAGCGATCGAGGTTGCACGTTCTGGGCAGTGGGCGGACCTGCAACTGCAAAGTTCTGGGCAGCGCCACAACCTCGTCGCCGATGACTCCACCCAACTGCAGACTGGCTTCTCAGACCCTTAACCCCCCTCCGGCAATCCCCGCCGCACCATCGAAGCTTGATCGAAACCGGAGGAGCGACGTCCGCATTTTTTCTGGGTTGCAGAAGTCCGCTCTTGAACGGCTCCGTATATGTGACACGTACTGGCAATAAAATTGGCATATCAAGTGATTAAAAATGAGCAGAGCATTTGGAACTAACCAAGGGGTTTCAAATGAATTATGTCACAACGATTAAAATCTTTATCTGTCACATGCCTTCTCTTCGTTGGGTAATTTTTTTTTTTTTTTGGATAAGATTCCCTTCGTTGGGTATCACTGTATGAGTATATGACTGATGATTTTTTCTTTCCATGTAGTATAAACATATTTCTTTTTGGGGTTTTTGACAATTAAAACATAGTAGTAGAATGAATCAAGGTTTTGCTTTTCAGTAAAAGTTGAAGTACCTGATTTGTAGGTATCAGCGGTCGGCTTCGGCTTCGTCAAAGAAGTCTCCAACATAAACGTAAGGGATGTGGGCTATTTTGGACCAGTGTCGTCCTTTACCTGGTTTGTATTTCTTTGTGAGCAGCGGACAGCCCTTAAAGATGCGAAGCTGTGTAAGTGAAAGAGGCAGATGATCCTCTTGTTCTCCAATAATAGATGCTAGCTTCGGACAATTCCAAATGGCAAGGGATTCAAGAGAAGTGAGTGATGATAGGCGCTTCAGATTTGGGAAGTCTCCAATCCTGAGTTTAATGAGAGATTTAGGGAGTAGCACCTCCTTTGGCGGAAAGGACACCAGATCTGGATCTACACCACAGATCCACAATTCTTTAAGAGAGGTGAGTCTGTCCAAGTGGTGAAGCCCCCACTCTGAGAGAGGCTTACAGCTTTTGGGTTTCATAATAACAAGTTGAATTAGGTTGGGTGGGAAACCCTCTTCTAGAATGGATGCCAAATTACCTCCACAGCATTGCACTTTCAAAGTCTGAAGACAGCTGAGGTTGTCCATGCCTCTGGGGAGCGCTTCCAACTGATCACAATTGTAGATATACAAGTATGTCAGGTTGGATGGCAACCCTCCTCTTGGGAAAGAAACGAGACTTCCACATTCGCTTATAATTAACTTGCGAAGAATGGAGAGATGGCACAGCCCCTCTGGAAAGGATTTGAGATTTGCACATTCGCATATCTGAATAACTTCAAGACAAGTGTCATCGTGGAATGTTTTGATTATGGACTCCAATTGTTCACATTCACTTATCAAAATGTTCTTGAGCGTTCTGGGTAGTCGGCCTCCTTCCCCTGATAAGGATGTCAAAGATGCACACCCTGTTATTTCCAACTTCTCCAGACAACCCTCTAGCTCCCCAGCATCCTTGACTAATCGTTTCAAATTTTGACATTTTGCTATCTCTATTCTTCTTATGCTTGGCGGTATCTGATTCCTTACAAAATGCCTTAAAGAATTACACGACTCCATTTTCACAGATTCTAGACAAGGTGGCCAACCAGCTTCTGGAAAAGAAATTAGATTTGAGCATCCAATTAACACAAGTTGCTTGAGCGCTCTTACCTCTTGAATAAAGTGAGGAGGGGAATCAGAGATGTTGCCTCCAATAATATTAGAAATCCGAGGCTGCAGCCATCTATACTCATTCTCCCAAAAACACGTCAACTCTTCACAACCAGTAATCCGCAATCTTTGAAGCTTTGTCAATCCTCTGATGAACCCATCTATTTTGAGTCTGAACTCTGAAGTACTATGAAGCTGCATATCCTCCAGTAAGTTAAACTTAACTCCCCTTCTGTGCACCACCCTTTTGCAACCGTCGATGCACAGCTCACGAAGATGTTTATAATTGGCAATTGAAACCACTAACTCTTCACATTCAACAATACGCAGCTTTGATAATGAATCCATGTTCTTGGGCAACCAACCTTTCAGACTTGGGCAACTACGGATGAAAAGTTTTCCCATGCATGGGAAAATTCGAATTTCTTCATTTCTTTTGCAAGGAAGCCACTCCTTCCAATTTTGCATATCCTCGAACCTCAGCTCTTCCAAGTTCCAACACTGGAAAAGGCAAGCTACAATCTCCATAAAACTCAGCACCCACACTTTCAACATTGGCCAGTCCTTTTATCCAAAGGACTTTTAGTAAAGGTAATTGGCCAAGAGGAGGTAAGAATCGACAATTTTTACATTTCTGTAACTTCACATACGTCATATCAGAGAATGAAGGATGTCCAATCCATTTTGAGAATTCTAAACCATTGTAACCCTTGATGGTGAGCTCTAGAAGCTTTTTCTGAGGTTTTAAACTGCAGAGCACCTCCGACTCCTTCTCACTTGTGCCACTCCATTCCAATCGCAAGGTTTCCAGCGCTTCCTTGTTCATTATTTGGGCCCTCTTTGCATCCTCAACATCAATCACATTCTCCAATCTTTCAAGCCTCAAGGTCCCAAGAAGATGCAATGACCCTAACTCTCCAATGCCTGATGCACTACCTTTCCCCACCACAAAATTAGGCAAAGTTCGCAGATGAGTCAACCGACTTAATTGGGGAGGCATTTCTTCCAATAAAGGCGTATTTGAATTGTTGAGATGACGTAAATTAGATAAATTGCTCATGTTTGAAGGTAGTGTCTTCAATTTTGAACAATTCTCTAATATTAACGTCTGTAAGTTGTAAAGCATGCATATTAACTCAGGCAAACTCATTATCAATGTGTGAGAAAGATCAAGGTACCGTAGATGTTTCAAATTACATACGGAATCTGGCACCTCGATCAGTTTATACCCATTGAAGGAGAGCACCCGCAAGTACTTCAATTGTGACAATAAATCAGAAGTAGCATAACGAGTTAGATAATTCTCATAACCATTGGACACTAAAAGTGGAAGGAAAGTCCGCAAGCATTTTGCTTCAGAAAGTGTCTCAAATCGTTTTATCCCATCGAACTTACCAGAAATGTAAGTCAGATGACGAGTCGTTGGAGAACATCTACCATGCGGTTTATCCTCTAATGTACAAAATGTGTCTCCAGCAGCCCATCGTGCCAAATCACCAACAAGGTCATGCATTACATAGTATGAACTGTTTTTGCCCGAATTCTGAAATAATGACCGAGACAATAGCTCCCCAAAATATTCGTCACCAATATCTTCCATTGCTTTGGTTCCTTCTGGTTGCTCAAGGAAACCCTCTGCCATCCATAGAAGGATTAATTGGTTTTTCCCAAATTCATAATTATTGGGAAGTACTGAGCAATAGGCAAAGCACCTCTTCAAAGTTGAAGGGAGATAATTATAACTCAATCTGAGTACTGGGAGTATATTACTCCCATCTGATATACTCCATAACTTGTCATTCAGTATTTCCTCCCATTTGTCAGTTTCTTTACAGCGTAAAACACCACCAAGAGTTTTTGCAGCCAATGGTAATCCATTGCATTTCGTAATAATTTTCTTCTTAAGCAAGTCAAAATTCGGTGGCCTGTCATTGTTAACATGCTGTTCAAATAGTTGCAAACAACGTTCATCCGATAGAGTATTTAAATAATAAACTTCAGCGGCTGGGGCTCCCATCAATGCTGCCACCTTTTCATCACGTGTTGTCACCAGTATCCTACTTCCCTTGGCTCCCCCACGGAAGGGAGCTTGCAGTTTTGTCCATGAATCATAACCACACGTGCTCCAGACATCATCTAAAACAATCAAAAACTTTTTACCATCTATCGCCTTGCTCAGATTATCTTGAAGTTGACTGAAATCATCGCACGGCCTAGATGTGACGTTTTCAGAAATAGTTCTCGTCACCTTTTGAAGATCGAAGTCATCGGATACTGAAACCCAGATCCTGAGATCAAATTGTTCCATTGCAGCTACATCATTGAAGACTTGTCCCGCAAGCGTTGTCTTGCCCAGTCCTCCCATACCAACAATGGCAGCAACCTCATAATTTGTGGGAGAAGAAGGATCTGCATCTCTGGACAACAACTCCACTATTTTTCTTGCGTCTTCATCTCTCCCAACCACAGGTCCATCCAACACACACGAACTTGGTGTCCTTTGCAATGATGATGTTGAAGTAGAGGCATGCCAATATATTTCAAACCAAGTTTCTCTTTCCGGTCAAATATGTCTTGCAAGCGGTTAGCAATCTCGTCTATTTCAGACTTCATATTGAAATTGAACTTAACTTTGTGAGGAACTTTGGTAAAGAAGCCTCGTACCTTGCTTGTGCCAGTTTGGTGAACCTTGAGCTGCTTGCGTGTTAACATCTCTGTAGAAAAGGTGTTGAGTAGATCGTCGATATCGTAAGCCAAGTGCCTGAGATCATTCAGCCACAGATCCACTGCCTTGCTCGACAGCTGCTTATCCTCTGCGTCATAAAGCACCGCTGCAACTGCGGACAGTGTTTCCCTCAATTTCTGCAGCTTTTTGCCAACTCCTCCCAAGCTTCCAAAGTAGCCCAGGATCTCCCGAGGCGTTAACCTGTTCACCAGCAACTGAAGGAATGCCGCAAGAAAGACTTCTCCCACTGCCATTCTTTTGTTGAAAGGAATTAAGTACAACATTTTTTTTTTTTTTTTGGTTACAAGGAGGTCTTAAAAAGACCCAAGCACAGCAAGACAAAAAGGAAAGCTAAGTTACAGGTCTAACACAAGACCTGGATCTGGAAACTTCACAGAGATCATCAAGAAATGCAGCAGCAACATGGGGAGGAGGGGAGTCAAATACGACAACACCAAGGTCATGATCAAGGCCCGATTTAGCAAGAGCAAAGAGAACAGAGAAGAAAGCAGCAAAGCAAATGAAGTAAAGAAGGATACCGAGAAATCTTTGCAGAATTATGAGATTGAAAGATAAAGTCAAAGTGATTAGCTGGGGATAAGAAGCGTGTGGCTATATATGTTGAACAGCGCAAGGCAACGTCCAAGTTTCTTCGTTGAAGCTTCAGCTTCAGCATGTCCCTTGTGACCTTTCCACTCTATTTTTTTTTTTTGGCCAATGCACAATTCAACGGAATGAAAAATTAATGACACCCGACACAAAACCCATCAACCTAAATTTGAACCACTGCAAGTGGCCTAGTGGTTCTTGCTTAATTGGGTGTGCTCCCCAACCTAGGTTCAAACCCCGAAACTGTCAAAGTGGCGAGACACTGTGCTGCAATGCACAGTTAGAGCATTTCACATGCGCCGAAGAGGTTTATTTTGGGCCTAGGAAGCCTTTAGGTTCCCCTTGACAAAGTCGGAAAAAAATCAACCTAAATTTGATGAGTTTGAAGATAAGGGAATTCTGACTTCAAATAATCTTGTCCATATGATCGAAATAAACTATTCACAGTTATGGACAACTTATACTGGAGAAATCTCATATTTTTTATTTATTTTCTTTTTAATTAAATGGTGAATTGGTGATGACATGGATAATTATGAGTCATTGTAGAATATATCTTATTTTTTGGTTGATCTGGTACATAAAAAACAGATGGTAAAAATGATATAGCACTTTTATTTATCAGCTAATTCGTACTTGTACAGTTGTACACCCAGATCCCTTTACTGTTTGGCAGATTAATTACATCTTATCTGTAGCCCAAGCCCCAAGGGGACGGAGATTGGTTGGAGTCTAGATCATGTGTCAATACTTAATGTATGTTTCTACATGAACCAAATAATATTTCTTTACAACAGAAATAAAAAGATTAAATGATACATGAAGATGAACTTTGTATCAAGATCAAGCAAAACGCCACCATATTCTGAAAATAGTGACAATCTCTGTTCAGGCACTACTCTAATCAACTGCAAAAGGATAAAAAAGTAGAAAAGAATAAATCACAATATTGAATCACATTCATCTGTTATGATTAGTAAGGGATTAATCCATTTCAAGTACACTGTGTGCAGCAGAATTAGAATAAGTGAACATTACCTTGAAATCAAACCAGAACGAGAAGGGAAGACAAAGATTCTTGAGCTTTCCATTCCTAACAGCTTTCCGAAACGTGTACGTACTAGACTACTAGTAGTTGTTGCCCCTATTATCTGTCGAGAAAGAAAAAGAAAAAAAAAAACAAACAAACGGTTCATGGATAATGCATGCCAATCCTGACAAACAAAAAAAATTGACTGCCGGCCATCAAGTAAACGCAAAAGACATGAGAAGTGCACTCCATAGGAGGTGCCAGATGTGATTAATTGCAGAAAAATTAGGAACGATTGCTTGCTTCAAAAGGTTCAGACAAGAAAGTGCCAGCTTTGTGTAATGAATTACATACGTACGGGCAGCATATTGTAGACTGCATACACTTCATACAAAGGAAAAATACCTTTCAGGTTTCTTTCAAGATTTGGATAGATAGAAATGGGAACAAGTATGCATACCAACTATTGAAAAGGTAATTCAGGACATCAAATTTTTAGGTCTATGCAAATGCATTAGCCCTTCTTTAATTTTTTTTTTTTTTTTTTTCTGGAATACCGTCTTTTCTTCTCCCTCATATTCCATAATTCCATACATATTGTGTTCCTAGCTAGAGCTGATATTCATATTCAATCCGTTTAAATTTATGAAATCATCATGAACTTAGTAAATCTGTTATAATGAATTTATTAGTCTCCATTTGTTTGACTATCAATAAATGAAGTGGCTAGACCATTTAAATCTATTATAACTGCATTATATTGGCCTATGGCAACCTGCTTTACCGCAAAGTAACCTGGAAAGATACAGCATCATAGTTTATTATGCAACAGAACTTGTGAAAAAAATTAGTAACTAAATAAATATTGTAGGTTCTCTACGATCAATTTCAAACTTATGACTACATGTGTAGTGTCAAATCTATATTTAGCATGTTGGAAGAAGGTAGGAAGAAGGATGGGCCATCATACACAATAGTGAAAAGACTAATGAAACTGAAATAATAATAATAATAATAATAATAATAATAATAATAATAATAATAATAATTATAATAATAATAATTATTATTATTATTATTACTACGCTGTTTAATTATCACAACAATCTCAAGATTGGATTATTGATAGTGGTGCAACCGACCACATTATGTCAACACCGACCAAACTTTTTAACAAATCATCGTCAAAATCTTCTTTTGTCAACCTACCCAATGGCTCTAGGGTAGGAATCACTTATGTTGGGTTAATAGAACTCAATTCGAATTTGTCTATTAACAATGGTCTTTGCATGCCTTCTTTCGAGTTAATTTACTCTTTGTTAGCAAATTAACTTGTCAACTCCATTGTACTATCCTCTTTCATCCATATTTTTATGTCTTACAGGATTTGGCAACGAAGAAGGTGATTGGCATAGGGAAGCATCACAATGGCTTGTACTACTTATCTGAAAACATTGTGGTCCAACCACCACCCCCAACACATCACTACTACAAAAATTGAATCAGACGACGCATCATAGTTTTCTATCGTTTGATTGATTTTTTTTTTTGGACGTCGTTTTTATAAAATCCGTCGTCTGATATGGAAGTATGAACTAGTTCAGAAGACATTTAAGGTTAAAACTGTTGTATGACCCTAAAAAAATTGAGCGGCAAGTTTCCCACCATGTTTGTGGTGCCAAACCCCGTCTCAAACCCAAAATTTTCTCCCAACATATATTAATCATACAACGAGAAACAATAAAACTGTGGTCTGATTAATATGTTTGGCAGAAAGGAAGGAGATTTCCCACCATCATTTTTCTCCAACTCCCCAACGAGGGAAGTCAAATTGATAGAAGATAAATTACAATTTTAAATAGCTGCATTTAGACCACATTTTTATAAAATTCTGTTGTGTGAGTCATTGTCTAAATTGGTAGAGCTTGACCTAATTGATATAACCGGGCTTGAAATCCCAACACTTAAAAAAAAAAAAAACAAAAAACCCAAAGCTCATTCCTCACTCTCTCTCGAGTCTCGACATAGACCCAAAGCCAAAACCCAAAGCTCGTCACTCTCGACAACTTCTCCCCAAAACCAAACCCTCACTCTTCGCTCAGGCTTCACTTTCAAACAAAAGCCAGTCTCTCTAACCAATTGTCGGGCTTCACTCTTCGGTTGACATCGTCATGGCAGAGGCTGTACTCCCTCACCATCTCTGGGACCAGCCCCTCAAGGCCATCAATGACCATAATCCAAGAGGTCGTCATCCTCTCCGTCGATCTGAAGGCCATGCCCGGCAACCGCTACTACACCGCCATGTTCCATCCCCACGACCGCATCATGGGCTCCCCTCTGGCGGTCACTTGACCCATGGTTATTACACCTCCGGCGGGAAGAAGATCTCGCCCACCTCGATCTACTTTGAGAGTCTGCCCTATAAGGTGATTCCTCCACTGGGTCATTGACTACGACAAGCTGGGGGAGAAGGCCTTGGATTTTAGGCCAAGATTGGCACCTAGGTTTTGTGAGATTTTTTGAATCGGAGGAATTAAATTGGAGAATCGATGAGTAACTAGAAGAAGAGGAATTTCTAGATTCAAGCACAGAGTGGTGGTGGATCCGAAATACGCCGACAAGACGTGGAAGGTTTTGGAGCATGCTAGTGGCCTCAACTTTGAAGAGCTTTACAGGTTTTTCAATCTCTGGCCACCAGCATGATGATATCAGAGGACGAGGATGAGAACTTGGCTCAATTCGATCCTCAAAACAGAGGTGCTCTTCGAGGTCTCCAACCAAGTATCTACTTCATCTTTCTCTCAATTTTTGATTTCCCCTAATCTGTTCAGTTTCAAAATCCGATCTTTAGTGTTTGGTTTTCTTCAATTCGTCTTGAATTTGCATTTTGGATTTTGTGGAGATTGATTGATTTCAGGGAGGTTGTGATCGGAATCTACGGAAATTGGGTTAATTTCGGGGATTCTGTGCACAATTAAAAGAGATCCATATGTGTGTATGGTTGTTGAAACCAGTTATTTAAGTGATACTGGCCTACAAGAGAACTATTTTCTTTTGCAGCTTGATGAAGAGGACATGGTGGATCTTGGTAGAATCTACCCGGTTGAGTTCAAGGAGTACTATGTCCAAATGCAAGCTGCCAAAAGAAGCCAAGCACCTCTTTTTTCACAGGTATTTGGAGTTTCTTAAGCCTTACATTATTTCTTATATGCATAAAGTTGTCTTTTTGTGTGAGGCTACTATTCCATCATGATGGAAAGAACAATTAAAGATCATGTTCTATTTGAATGGCTTGTAAATTTGTGATTTTGCTACCCTTTGTTTTACGTAGAGTTGGCCAAAGAGAGGAATCTAGTTTTCCGTTAACTTCTCGTCTTGTATATACAACTTGCATTATAAATTTTATTTAAATAACTTCTTTATCTTGTTGGAGCAAACATGCTTCTAGATTCAGATTATAGTAAATTATACTTGTAGACTATCTCGTTGCAGAAGACTTTTCTAACAAAAGAATTAGACTATATGAATTGGAGGGTTGTAATTAATGACCAACAATACATATTGGATATTGCATTGCAGATTGTTTAATTGGCTTTATGATAGTGCTCTATTAGAACAAATGGGCATTTGCTAGCATCAATTTGATCCTCATATTTACTTTTCCTTCCCCATTTTGCTACAGGGATAAAGAAGAAAATTGGAGCATTGCAATTAGAAGTATGTCAGAAGCTTCCAGTAGACACTCTTACTTGGTTAACAGTTTTTTAGTTTAATTGTCTTTAGATTGAATATATTTTACTGTCATGTCAGGAAGTTGCTGAGATAAAGAGAACTACTAAAACAGGAAATAAGGTATTTTCTGTGTTGTATTTGATTATTATCATCAGTCCAAGAATACTCAATGACCGCAAATTGCATTTTGTCATACATAGATGATTTGTATATGGTTAAGCCTTTTTCGTTGAATTATGCAGGCAGCAACTAAAATACTGGCCAAGCAGCTAATCAGGCTTAGGCAACATATATCTAGCTTGCAAGGAAGTAGCTCTCAAATGAGAGAAATAGCAACTCATACACAGGTCAACTGTAAACTCTATATCTTTATATGAGATTCATCCGGATTCAATTTTTTCTTCTGGTCTGTTGTGCTCTTAGTAAAATTTATATCCTCTTGCAGGCAATGCAAGCCCAGTCATCAGTTGTTGTTGGCATGAAAGGTGCTAGTAAGGCAATGGCAGCTATGAATAAGGTTGGACTAATTTAGTTGGCTGTTATAACTTTTACTTAACAATATGTTGCAAGATATTAAAACTGGCTCCAATAAGAAGCATTAGTCTGAAAGAAGCCTTGTCATCATTCATCACTCATGTTGAGCCATCAGTTATCTTTTTTTTTTTTTTTTTTAATCTTTTTGTTAAATAATTTCTTTTCCCTTGTAAATAAAGTCCAAGAAAATGTTACTTTTAATTTCCATATTACTTCCCATTGTCCTAGTGAGTGAAATTAAGCTTATTGAGTAACAAGCTCATCATGTTGCAGCAAAAGCTCCTGCAAAGCAAGCAAAGGTGATACATGAATTTTAGAAACAGTCCACATATTGTTATGACTGTAAATGGAATTCATAATTTAGTCCAATGAGTCTAGTAAATGGTAGAAGGCAGAATGAAAGAAAAAAAAAATTTGGAGTTGTTTAGATTCTTGTAGATTGTTTTTCAGTGACATTTTTATGTACTTTGAGACTCCCTATAGGCAGTTTTTTCACTAAACATTTTAGTACTCGTATGAAAACCTGATATTTGAGTGTATGTACTTCACTGCATGTATAAGTTATGAACTTATATTTACGTGAGTGCTTCTGTTGTGCAGGTTAATGATGCTGTTCTTGCAGTGGATAATACACTTTTCCTGTTCTTTAGATACCACCCTCCAGGTTTGTTATCCTTGACGTTTGTTGTTAGTTTTGTAACCTATACATTCTTTTTGAGCTGTTCCTGGTTCGTTATATATTTTGACTTTTTTTTCATTGAATTGCACCAGACGATTACATGTATATCAGAGATGACCCATCTGTCTTATATCAATATTTTGACAGTGAATTGTTGTATTTACTTAAGAGTGCTGGGTTGAAAGCTTTGTGCAATGGTTGCCAGTGGGGACTTATTTGGCCACTGTACATAGACAGGGTGCTGCAGTTTGGGGAGGTGCCACCACCGAGTTCAAACGACTAATGTGTTATGCTCATCCACAAGTAGCTTTTGGTTTTCTGGTTTCAACTTGTAGTATTTCATATCCCTGGAGGAAATGAATTTGTTGACTCTTTCACTGATATCAATTTACTGAATACATTTTGTATATGGTGGGATTTGAGTTAATTTGATTGTTTAGAACTTTGTAACAATTAGACAACAAGAATAAATGAAAAGTATTGTCCAAGATGTTATAGCACAACGTGTTGTCTCAAAGCACAAATACGTTTAATTGTTAGTCTTCACACCACACTTTCTGTCAAAAGAATTGTCGAATGTATACAATAGTCACGACGACTATAAAATAAAAACTGTCGTCTGAATAAAATTCACACAACGAGCATAAAATAAAGCGACCTCTTAATCGCAATCACACAACGGTTGCTAAAGTTGCCCGTCGTCTGAGTAAAGTTCACACAACAGTTAACGCTGTCGAAAGCCTATCGACAGATATGCTAAGCCCTTCAGACGACAGTTCTCTAAATCGGCCTTCATCAGACGTCACCGAGATATACGACAGTCAGCTTCCCTATCAGATGACAGTTTTTAACCGTCGTCTCATTCAATTTCTGTAGTAGTGCATAAATCTTTGTTACCCATGATTTGTGGCATCGTCGTCTTGGTCATCCATCTACATCACCATCCCAATTTTTGGAAAAATCAACATCTGGTATACCTTTTGACTTTAACTCTCATTGTGATATGTGTTGACAGACCCGCTCTCGGATTCTAAGGTGGAATCCGAGGTGGATCTGTACAGACCAAGTTAGAGAAAGATTTCGTTGCAAATTCGACATAACCTCCCCTAAAAATGGACTACCCAAGAACCTGTAAATCCAATAATACACTTCTAAAATCATAAATCTCCAATAACTTCCAATTAAGACCTCCTGTCCTTCACAAAAACATCCACCACCAACCAAAAGCAAGGGGTTCTAACCCAACAATTACATCTTAGGAATCCAATAGTCAATTTATGGTTACATCAGAGCATAAGTTACATGGTCTAATTAAGTAAGAAATATAAGAGTAAGAAATGAAACAAATCCTACAAGTCGAGATGGATGACGGTGGATAAGGAGAATGCCTCAACGTGGTGTGGTCCGACCTCAGCGAAATCTACTACCTAGGCAAAACGAAAATCCAAAGAGCCCGAGAAAAACATAGAAAATGTGAGACAAGCTCAGTGAGAAGACAAAAATAATTTAATATTTGAAACTGCTTTTGATAAATCTTATTTTTCTTAAAATCATTTCTCTTTCGTAAACCTTTGGCATGCAATTAACCACTTATAGTAAAAAGACAAGTTTAGAGGTTAAAAATCATGAATACATTCAAATACCAACTTATAGGATAAATTTGTAACAAAATAAGCACTTTGCTTTAGAAATGTCTCATAAGAAAACTGGAAGTAATAACTGGGGAGTAAACTTGATATTCGCTTGCAAAAGGTAACTCAGTTCAAAAGCATTTCTCATAACTTCCAAAACTAAAAAGTATTACCAAACTCGTACCCAAAAACTGGTCATACACCTACAATGATCTAAATCAAAATAAGCAGAGTGTGGCAGACAACTGGTCATGCACCTATGTTGAGCGAACTCAACATGAGCAGAGCGGGGGAGGGGAAGGGGGAGGGGGGAAGAACTGGTCGTACACCTGTGCGCATCAGGCAGAGCCTGGGGAACTGGTCATACACTTGTGCATCCGCCAGTACACAAGCAGAGTGTGAGGGTATACGTGCACGTAACCGGAAAACTGA
Organism: Rosa lucieae; assembly: GCA_024704745.1. NCBI lineage: Eukaryota > Viridiplantae > Streptophyta > Magnoliopsida > Rosales > Rosaceae > Rosa > Rosa lucieae. The sequence continues at coordinate 26,243,474 of CM045492.1, forward strand.
TGAAGTATCGATGTATCTTGCTGGGGTTGGGTACTCGTAAGGTAAGTTGAAATCTAATTTACTTTGCCAAAATAGAAGGTTCTTTCTTTTCGTACACGTGACAACATTCAAAACTTCATATCTAATAGACCATTTGAAAATTTTCTTTCTTTCCCAAAAATAAGCAATTTACTTCAAAACATAAATTATAAAATTGCATAATGACCAAAACAATTAATTTACTAGAAATCACAATAAACTTCTTGAATAATAAATAGATAATGAAGGAAATCAAATATCAAAGAATCGAAGTAATTGCATGCATTTCTTTAAAACAAAGTCCAACTCACAATGAAGGGTGACTAGGTGAGTCCCATCTCGGGAATGTCCTTGGAAGCTTGCTCAACCGGATTACCTAGCCAATAATAATTTATAAATAAATTAAGCTCAATCCCGAAAAAATAAGGGGGGTGTATTCAATTCAGATTTTAAAAGATTTTGTTTGAATTTTTATAATCCATGGATTTACTTAATCAACTGACTGTTTAAATTATATATGGATTCTGATTGATTCTAATTGATTGATTTACTGGTATTTGTTTAAATTTTACAAGTCCTTATGATGTTTTTGGTAGGTTAATTTTTTTTTCTTCTTCTTTAAAAGCAATGGATGTATGGATCTAACTATAATGCTATATCAATGACAAAAAAGTGTGTGTGTGTGTGTGTATATATGTATATGGGAATCTACCATTCTTTATATTGTATAATGATATATGAATAAGGGCTAAATACTAGTTAGTACCCTGTGGTTTAGGTCCAAAATCAATTCAGTTCCTGAATTTCTAATTTCATCAAAAACACCCCTGCACTTTCAATTTTGATCTAATAGGTCAAATTCGTTAAGATTCTGTTATGGGTTCAAGTTATAGTTGGATTATTTGTTGAAAAACTATTTATTTTTATTAGTAGGACTCACTCCTAAATTGACTATGCAGACCACCTCGACACCACATCATAAAACATAGGCCATATATGATCCACATTAACAAGTTAAATAACTCAATTGTCGGAAAACTAACAAATTGGACCTATTAGATCAAAATTGAAAGTGCATGGGTGTTTTTGATGAAATTAGAAGTTCAAGAACTGAATTGATTTTGGACCTAAACCACAGGGTAGTAATTTGTATTTAGCCCTATGAATAATAAGAGAAAACTAATCAGCCAAAATGTTACACACAAAAAAAAGTAGTAAACTAATGACATAATTTATTTCATATCTAATTTACAAAAGAAATATGTGTGCATGTAACGGTCTATTATGGATTTAGATGAATACTGGCTTCGGGTTTGATTAAAAAAAAAAAAAAAAACATGTGTGTATGTATCATCTTAACAATACCACTGAAAGTGAGCTTAAATAGCTAGAAGGATTAAGGCTTCTAGAGCTATAGTGATAAAAATAAAAAAATTATTAGATGAGAATAGAGGTAGATGAGGATAGTGGGAAGATAGGTTTAGGCCAAAATGGATGAGTGTCACCTATTGAGAGCTGCTTCTTCTTCTTTTTTTTTTTTTGGTGAAGAACTTCTTCATTTTTTGACTGAGAAAGAATCCATCAAAATCTCTTCGGAAGTGGTTGGATTGTTTTTGAGTTTTGATATGTATAAAAAGCACTATAAAATCCTCCAAAATCCAGCATTTAATGAAATCCTTAAAAATCTCTATACTTTTGAATATCTGCAGATTTGAGTGGATAATTTTAAATATTAATTGAATACATCAAGATTTTAAAGGATTTTTTAAAATCTCAATTGAATACCCATAGACTTTCAAAATACAAAAAAATCTTGTAGACTCTTAAACGAATACACCCCCCTAAGTAAAGAAACTTGAATGCATCCTAGGAAATCGTATCCTCTCCTCGATATAAAGCCATCCAAGTCTTCCTATCATCAAATAATCATCTTAAGTCTCTTCCACTAGCTTCCCTCCAATTCCAACACCTCCAAAAACAATTTATTCCCAACACCAAATTCTAATTTATCATCCAAAATTCAAAATTTCAATTGGGCTAGTACTAACACATCCTAGGAAGCATAATAACGCAAAAAAAAAAAACACTCAAAATGGCCATGAAAGGTAGTTTGAGGCGGCGGAGTTACAGTGGCTCATGATGGCCGGAATTTAAATTTCCAAAATCCTCAAATATATATGCAATACTAACTCAAAAGAAAGCCCATGAGGTAAGGAACAACTTTATATATACCTTGGGGTTTCTCTAAAATATCGACGGTTTGGTCGGTAATCGGAAATTTAGAGGGAAAATATCAAAACTTCGATTCATTTCACACAAGTGAAAATAAATTATGAAACTAGTATAGATAGAAAACCAATGAGGAGAGGAAGAGATTAGAACCAATTTCGGCGACAGTGAAGTTTTCTTTGGTGGCGGCAAGGGGAGCATGACCTCTCTCTCTCTCTCCTTCTGTTTTTCATGTGAAAAAGGGCTTTTGGGGGGAGGGGGATCTGATCTAATTAAGTTAGGGTAAGGCAAAATGACTAAAATGCCTCTCACACGAAAATACTCATAACTTTCTAGTTACAACTCCATTTAACGAACTGTTTTCGCCTACACTCTCGTATTATAGTGCTCTATTTTTCCATGCTAAGAAAATCATTTTTGAAACTCCATAAAAATAATTTCCTATTAGGAAGGCCAATTTAACGATATGATGAATTGAAATATCTAAATACAATGCAAATAAGTTAAGCGATAGTATTTCCGGGTACGGGGTGTTGCATGTGTCCCATGGCTAAACAAACTCTGTTATCCTTTCCTTTAAGTTCTATTTCAACAAGAGCACCTTTCGATTTGATACATTGTGATATATGGGGTCCAAATCGAAAGCCTTCTCACACTGGTGCTCGTTATTTTTTAACCATTGTTGATGATTTTTCACGATACACTTGGATTCACCTCATGCATTTTAAATATGAAACCCAAGGGTTGTTAAAAACCTTCATTTCGTTTGTCAAAACTCAATTTCAGCGTAATGTCAAACAAGTTCGTGCTGATAATGGTGCTGAGTTCATTTCTATGTGTTTATTTTTCAATGATTCGGGAATTCTTTTTCAACATTCTTGCACCTCAACGCCCCAACAAAATGGTGTTGTTGAGCGCAAACATCGTCATCTTCTAAATGTTTCCCGTGCTTTGCGCTTCCAGGCAGATCTCCCTATAACTTTTTGGGGAGAGTGTGTCCAAATAGCTGCATATATTATTAATCGTTTGCCCACATTACTTCTTTCAAAACGTTCACTTTTTGAAGTACTTTACCAAAAAGCACCTGAGTACCAACATTTTCGTGTATTTGGTTATTTATGTTATGCCACTAACCCTAAACCTTCTCAAAAGTTTGATTCACGAGCCAGAAATGTATTTTTGTGGGCTATCTTTAGGTTCAAAAAGCTTATTGGTTGTATGATTTAACATCTAAAGCAATTTTCTATAGTCATGATGTTGTTTTTCATGAAAATTTGTTTCCCTATTCCACCATGCCACACGACCTATGCAATGATGCAACGTTACCGTTACCTGTACTTGATGTCTCTCTACCATCTCCTACCATCACTCTACCTCCATCTACAAATCCTCCTACCACTACTTTAGTTGCAGATCCTCCAACTATCACTTCACCCACAGATCCTTCAACTACAAATCCTCCTACTATTACTCTGCCTCCACCTACAAACACACCTACGATAACTCTAAATGAATCCCTTCCCAATGAACCCGCACCTATCCTTCCTCCAAATGAACCTTTGGACCTATCACCACCTTCTTCTGAAGTTGTACCCCGCCGTAGTACCCGCGAGCCTCAGCCATCAGTACTCCTCCGTGATTTTCATTACTCACAAGTTATTTTTGATGCTCCTAGGTTAACATCTTCTTCGGGGTCAGGTATCGTTATCCTTTATCGCATTTTATTTCATATGCTGCTTTATCTCCATCTCACTGTTCCTTTGTTATTAGAATTTCTAGTCTAACCTTTTCTCATGCTGAGCTTGATCCTAATTGGAGGAAAGTTATGCAAGCAGAACTTTTGGCCCTTGAACATAACAAAATTTGGACACTTTCCTCTTTGTCCCTGGGGAAGAATGCAATTGGTTGCAAGTGGGTGTACAAAATTAAATACAACTCTGATGGCTCCATTGAATGCTACAAAACCCGTTTAGTTGCCAAAGGGTATACTCAGGGGAAGGACTAGATTATAAAGAGACATTTGCTCCTGTTGCCAAACTTGTTACTGTCAGTTGCCTCTTAACTATTGCCTCCATTCGCAATTGGCTATTACCTAACTCCATGGTGACTTGGTTGAAGAACATGGTCCCACCTCCAGGCCTACATCGACATGGGGAGAACATGGCGTGTCAACTTAACAAAGCTTTATATAGGTTGAAACATGCATCTCGCAATTGGTTTTCAAAATTTGTATATGCCTTACAAAATGCAGGGTTTCAACAATCAAGGGCAGATTATTCATTATTCACTTGGTTACATGAAAATTCATTTACAGTTGTTTTGATTTATGTTGACGACATGATCATTATAGGGAATGATGAATCTGTCATCCATAATCTAAAAAGTTTCCTGGGTAACAACTTTCGCATCAAAGACCTTGGAAATTTAAAATATTTTCTTGGTGTGGAAGTTGCTCATTCCAAGAAAGGCATTGCCATCTCCCAAAGAAAATATACTCTTGATCTTCTTGATGATGCTGGTTTATGTGGTGCACGTCCAACAAAATTTCCTATGGAGCAGAACTTGAAATTGATTGTAACAAATGGAGAGATTCTCAAAGACCCCTCACGATATAGGAGGTTGGTTGGTCGTCTCATTTATCTCACAGTCACAAGGCCCGACATCACGTATTCAATTCATATCCTTAGTCAGTTCATGCATCAACCTAGAAAACCCTATTTTGAGGCAGCACCACAAGTTTTAAAATATTTATAAGGCACACTAGGTCAGGGTTTATTATTTGCATCACAAAGTTCTTTAAAGCTAAAAGGCTATTGTGATGCAGATTAGGGTGGTTGCCCCACAACAAGGAGAAAGTTTCTGGTTATTGTGTTTTCCTTGGTGATTCTCTTATCTCTTGGAAATCTAAGAAGCAAAGTGTTGTATCTCGCTCATTGGCAGAAGCAGGGTATCGTTTTATGGTCTTTGCTACTTGTGAACTCACTTGGTTGAAATATCTTCTTCAAAATTTACAGGTATATCATCCAGAACCTGCAAGTTGGTTTGTGACAACCAGACTGCTCTATATATCGCAACAAATCCTGTATTTCATGAGCCCACTAAATAGATTGAAATGGATTGTCATGTTGTTCGTGAAAGAATTCAAATGGGAGTGATTTCAACAGTCTATACACCATCTACCCAACAAGTTGCAGACATATTTACCAAGCCCCTAGGTGGTACATTTTTCCATTCACATTCACGCAAGTTGGGCATTCTAGACATTGATGCTCCAACTTGAGGGGGAGTGTTGAAAATCACAATGAGTATCATTGATTTATAAGCATGATTACATTAAGTTAATTGTTGGGATTTTATTGTAATTGATAGTTTACAAATATGGCAATTAATATTGTCATATTCTTGTTGTAATTATGTTGATTCTCAGCCTCTAGAATCTTCTTTTCTTTATATATAATTGTAACACATTCTACTAAACATATATGAGAAAATAGAGAATTATTCTTTGCAATCTTTATTCTCAATCACCACTTTTAACAATAAGCACTTAACTCTTGGAAATTACTACTGCATCTTGTATAAATCTCTTATCCTAGATCTGAAACACATGATTCCTGACTTGATGCGTAAACTCTCGCAAGCGTACGAATCGTCATCAAGATAGGGAAGTATTACGCCCAAAATTATCGTACCACGCAGATTAGTGGCTAACCCACAATCCTTGGGTAGTTGGAACTAAAGACACTTAGCATGCAAAAGAAGAACAAAAAAAAAAATTACTCTAAAGCACCAAGCATTAGCAATGCTCGGCTTTAGTTCTCATTGAAGCCTAATCAAAACTAATAGCCTAGTGATTATTATTTACAATGAGTCGGAGTTTCGATATTTTGAGCGAGGATTTTAGATTAACAAAATGTAATGAAATGTAAAGCAATTAATAAAAAATGCAAAGAAATTAATTAAAGCGTAACCAAATAGATGGGAATGTCGAGTGCTAGAGAGGCTCCTTCACCCAAATCTTATGTGTCGGACGCTAATCTAATGTAGATGCAAATATCATACTTTGGCGGTAGTCATATCGAAGGCGGTTCAAGGCTCAAGGACCGAAATTCCCTTTCATTATATTCCTCCTCCGGTTCAAGGGTCGTAAGAACTCATTGGACATGAATTGAGCTGGTTTAAGGGTCACTAAGTCACATCAAGAGGCCTAGAGATCGAGGAATTAGACTACTAAGCGACCTGCTCGCGCAATCATGCAACGACTGTAAATCACCATCCTTATAACCCCTCAAATACGAAATTGAGGGTTTCTAGCTTAGGAATTAGATGGAGTCAAGCCTCTAACTCCGTCTCAGATGTGCTGAAAATACATATCCTAGAGTTTACTAGGCTCCTAGACATGCATTTCAACCCAACAAAAATTGATATAAGCATCCATTAAAGTAAATTGCATCATTACATTAAAATAGGCATCTTTCGCATAAAATTTTGGGCTAGGGCATACAATCCTGGACCAAAATTTCTACTCACTACCCATGGTCAAAACAACATCAATTTCAATATACATCAATTAAAGAGGGAAAATGTGAAGAGAAGTGGGGAGTCACAAGAACAAGTCACAATTGCTATAGAGCAAAAATGACAAATCTTGATTTATACCTTCCCACTTTTACCCAAGTGGTGATTAAGCCCCTTATGTTTGAAGTGCTTCCCCCCTCGAATTTCCTTCAAATTGATGAGGATTAGTATAGATGGGTGTGAGTAATAATGAGAGAAAATGGAAAGAGGAGAGAAAAATAAGAAAAGCGTAAAAACCTCATATGGTACCTGGACTATTGCGATAAATACTTTTTGGTACCTACGAATTTATTTGATCTCAAATGATACCTGAACTATTGCACCGTTACCGAATACGGTACCTCCGTTAAATTTGTCATTAAATCGCTGATGTGGCATGTATTTGGATTTTTTTTTTTTTTTGCAAATAAGGTATGGGCAAAATAGTAAATTTCTAACAATGATGTTTCAAATATATATATATATATATATATATATAATTTTAGAAATTTGTTCTATTTAACCCCAATTGATGGCCTCGTGCAATTTGGTGGGAAGTTGTGAGAAGGGAAATTAAGAAGTGAGAATTTGGAGGGACAATTTGTCATTTTAGAGAGGAAGGACTTTTTTTTTTTTTTTTAGGGAAGAGTTTATGTGGTTGCACATACCATTTTGCCCCTCCAAATACATGCCACATTAGCGATTTAACCTTTCAGTTAATGGAGGTACCATATTTGGTAACGGTACAATAATTCAGGCATCATTTGAGGTAAAAAAAAAATTGTAAGTACCAAAAAAATACATTTTAGAGTAATTTACGTACCATTTGAGGTTTTTATCCATAAGAAAATGGGTACGTGGTGTAGTTCTCGGTGTTAGAGAGAAAAGAAGGAATGGAATTGTGATAAGGGTCTTGGGCGTGAGAGAAAAGAAAGTGGGATGATTGGAATGGAATTTATGGACGGTGAGGTTGTGCTGGTGTGAAGAGGGGAAGAAGAGAGACTAATTGAATTAATGTGTGGCTGGGATTCTGGGAAGAGTGAAATCAATTGAAAGAAAAGGATAGGGTCCTGCCGTGCACGTGAGGAAAAGAAAAGAAATCCCTCAGTTGATTAAAGGATGATTGCATGGTAATGTCATCATGACACAGTTTTTTTTTTTTTCCTCAATTTTTCTTTTCCTTTCTTCTCTCTTCTCTCTTCTCAATGCACTTCCACAACATACTGTCAAAGGTGATTGGATTCCGCTCCTTTGATAGTGTTGACCATATTGACCTGCATTGACTATTTTGTCATTTTGTCGGAAACTCTAATTTACTCTAATTTCGCACCATTTTTTTTCTCGTTTATGCAATTCCACTTATTTTCTATAAAATAAATAAAAAGTGATTAATTACATATTAATTGACGTAAGGATTGACTTATTTATAGTGTTTTAGATCTAATTACACGTATATAAATACGTTTAATCACACCCTTATTTATTAAACGGGTTACACGTTTCCAACCCGCTTAACTCATTTAATAAATAGGTCATGTCGTGTTAGACAAAATGACTCATTTAAGGATTAACAATGTGACACATTTAACTAAAACAATGCATAAATTGATTAAATTCTCTAAAAATTCCACAAGACGAAGAATATAAATAATTATATATAACTCATAAATAATTAAATCTAATAATTATAAAGCAAAATATTTCAAATTGTCTAATCATATGATCAAATACCCCCATTGTCCAAAATTTTAAGAAGAAGTATAACATAATCGGGTTATACGGATTCACTTCATGTTGGCGGGTTGACCCGTGGCCGACCCATTTATTAAATGGGTCACAACATATTGACCCACGGTCGACCCTCTTTTTAATCGTGCGGGTTCAACCCGATTTATTTCGTGCGGATTTTGAGTCGTGTTATCTGGTTGTGTCGAAATTGACAGCCCTGTAGCGTCAAGATTTGTGGGAAATTTCAGTTTGATTGATTTTTCGTTAGTAGTTTGGGACTTGCAGCTTAGCTTATTTTGATTTTCATCGTGATTGGGTCAAAGTTTTTCAAAATATATGTTTTGTCATTTGAGGAAGTACAGTACCTGGGTTGATTGCTTGTACCAATATTCTAATATTAATGATTGTATTAGCATGTATTTACTCATATATAGTTGCTTTTGTAGTGCTTTTCTCTAATCTTCCCTCTATCTTCATGCATTTACTTGCTTCTGTATGTTCAATATATATAAGATATTTTTTTTCTCTAAACAAAATGGAGGGTGCTGCAGCACCCCCTTGGTTCCGTGCCTGACTTGCAGCGATCTGAAATTTAATTAGAGTTCCTAATTAACTTATGGATTCGTTGCACTATTATCGTGTTTATTACAACAACATCCCCTGGCCTAGATCAGAGTTCATATATATTTCATACCAACTCGATCTGTTTTAAATCTTGATCTGAGCCCATGCATATCTTGGAATTAAGTATTCAATAACTGACAACTTTGGAATTAAGCGTTCATATGTCATACCAACTCTGTTTGAAATCTTGATCTGAGCCCCATGCATATCTAACATCTTGATCTAAGCTTCTTGTCCTTTGACCTTTTTTGTTTGACATTTTACTTCGACAGAGGAAATTACAATATATGCATGTGAGAAAAGAAATAAGTCAGACGTCTTTGGTAAACCGCACCATGCCACTAGTCCCTAGTGGAAAGCAACTGATCGAATTAAGACGGCCGTCTTTCGCAATAAAGTGATAATTAAGTCAACCAAAGAGTGCTCATCTTGATCATAAATTCTACAGATGATTGATTGTTACGACCACTTCCGACTTTAATGACTTGTGCCTTATGACACCCACATATTCTCCCTCTCTTTGGTTCCCAAAAAAAAAAAAAATTCCAGGTGTAGGTTTTGGCTCTGAATTTGGTTTTGATTACTCAGTTTTTAATACGTGGACTAAAAGCAGTTGTCTTTGGAAAACAAGAGTTGGAAAGAAGGGAGTTTTGGTGGGTTGTCCATCCTGCCATCCTATAAATTAGTTTCTTATGCATAAAATGGAACTCACCCATCCTTTTGTTTAGTTAATACACACACACACACGCAAAAAATTCAAAATGGGAGTTTTGGTTGTGAAATTGGTTTTGATATACGCATTTTTTACTGCAATGTTCATTTTCTGTTCTAACTCCTTCATGCAACCAAACCATCCCTTAACCACTAAACCCGAAGGGAATGTGACGGATAGGCTGGCATTACTAGCAATCAAAGCTCAAATACAACACGATCCCAACCAGGTCACAAGCTCATGGAATGAATCCATTCATTTTTGCCAGTGGCACGGCATCACCTGCAGTCGACGACATGGTCAAAGGGTGACAAAGCTGGAGCTCGGGTCTCTAGCATTGGTGGGATCCATACCTCCACACATAGGAAATCTAAGCTTCTTAAGAGTGCTAAATCTCCAAAACAATAGCTTCACTCATCAAATTCCTCCTCAAATTGGGCATTTGCACAGATTGCAGGTATTGCATCTACGCAATAACTCACTTACTGGCACCATTCCTGCCAATATATCCAATTGCTTCGAACTCATCACTCTCTACCTTAGTGGAAACAATCTAGTGGGTAAAATTCCTCCCAAACTGAGTTCCTTGTCAAAGCTTCAGAGTTTTGTTTTGCAATACAATAATTTAACAGGAGAGATCCCACCTTCTTTAGGGAACCTTTCATCTCTCGAGGGGATTGGTTTTGGTTATAACAACTTAGAAGGAAGCATCCCTAGTTCTCTATGCCAGTTGAAAAAATTAACAATTTTCTCTTTGGCCATAAATAGGTTGTCTGGTGTCATCCCTTCCTGCATTTATAACCTCTCTGGTATAGTTCAATTCGAGGTATTAGTTAACCAAATTCAAGGAAGTCTTCCATCAAACTTGGGCGCTAAAGCTTTTCCCAACCTTCAAATCTTTTCCGTTGATGAGAATCAATTTACTGGAGCCATCCCTTGGTCAATATCCAATGCAACAAATCTTGTGTGGTTTCAATGTTCATCAAACAAACTCACTGGACAGATGCCAAATTTACGAAATCTTCATAACCTTGTGGTATTCAATGTCCAAGATAATAATCTTGGAAGCGGGACACATGGTCACTTGAGTTTTGTCTCAGAATTGATCAATGCCACACATCTAACTTGGTTGGGGTTCGGCGACAACAATTTTGGAGGAACGTTGCCCACATCAATATCTAATCTCTCAACCAATCTCCAAATGCTTTTTCTTCAAGGAAACCGCCTACAGGGAAGCATCCCAACTGGGTTAGGGAATCTTGTGAACTTGCAAGGACTATATATGAGCGAAAACAACTTCACAGGTAGCATCCCCACAGATATTGGGAAAGTTTTGAGGCTTGGGGCAATTAATCTTGGGAACAACAAATTATACGGGAGCATTCCATCTTCTCTTGGAAATTTAACAAAGTTAACCATTCTTCACTTGCCAGGAAATAATCTCACTGGCAGCATCCCTTCAAGCCTAGGAGAATGCCACGAGTTGCTAGACTTGGATCTTTCTCAAAATAACTTGGATGGCAGAATACCTCAACAATTACTTATTGGTCTCCTCTCTTTATCAATTTCTTTAAACTTGTCAACAAACCACTTTACCGGTTCCCTTCCCGTTGAGATTGGAAAGTTGAAGAATCTAGCTGCACTCGACGTTTCTTACAACATGTTATCAGCACAACTTCCTAGTAGCCTCGGTAGTTGTGAGAGTTTGGAAGTCCTACACTTACAAGGTAACTTTTTGGAAGGGCTCATTCCTTCATCTATGAAGGAATTGAGAGGGATTCGAGATTTAGACCTTTCACTCAATAATTTGTCAGGAGATATTCCACAGTTTTTCGAGCACTTTGGAAACCTGGAGAATCTAAACCTATCCTTTAATCAGTTTTGGGGAGTAGTACCAACAGACGGTGTTTTTAGGAATGCAAGTGCGACTTCAGTTGCTGGAAACACAAGACTCTGCGGCGGTATTGCTAATCTTCGACTTCCTGTGTGCAAGGTTAAAGAGTCTAAAGGAGGAGAATTGTCTGGTAGAATGAAGCTAATGATCCCTTTAATTTCCGGGTTCACTTTGTTGGGACTGGCTGTAGTGCTTGCTCTTTTCCTTCTTCGTAAGAAAAGGAAAGAAACTGAAGTAAGCACTTTTGAGAACTCCATCTTACAAGTTTCATATGCTACTCTTCTAAAAGCTACCGACGGGTTCACTTCAGCTAATTTGATTGGTGTGGGCGCTTTTGGGTCTGTTTACAAAGGAATTCTTGGGGATGATAGAATTGTTGTCGCTGTGAAGGTGCTTAACATGTTACACCAGGGAGCATCTAAGAGTTTCATTGCCGAATGTGAGGCATTGAGAAATATCAAGCATCGGAATCTGGTCAAGATCTTAACTGCATGTTCAAGTATTGATTTCAGTGGCAATGATTTCAAGGCTCTTGTTTACGAGTTCATGGAGAATGGTAGCTTAGAGGATTGGTTGCATCCATTCACCGGAAAGGAAAAGCTGATAGAAGCACCCAAAAGTTTAAGTCTTGTTCAGAGGCTCGACATTGCCATTGATATTGCTTGTGCATTGGATTATCTTCACAATTATTGTGAAACACCAATAGTTCATTGTGATCTCAAGCCAAGTAATGTTCTTTTGGACAAAGATTTGACTGGACATGTTTCCGACTTTGGCCTGGCAAGGTTTCTTTTGGAACCAACCAATGTTTCTAGAAATCAATCAAGCTCCATCGGAATCAGAGGATCGGTTGGCTATGCTGCTCCAGGTAACTTTCTTCATGTTCTTCACATTTATCTCTCTCATTTACCGTTTCACGAGTGCTATTTTATTTTAAGTACAGTTGTAGTGACAAATATCTATCACATTGTTTAAACTGTAGAGTATGGTATGGGAAGTGAGGTCTCAACATATGGGGATGTCTACAGCTTTGGCATTCTCTTGTTAGAAATGTTTACAAGGCAGAAACCCACTGATAACATGTTCAGTGATGGCTTCAATCTTCATTATTATGTGAAGACAGCTCTCCCTAAACGTGTTGCAGACATTGCAGATTCACTAATTCTTCAAGGAGGCAATATCAATGTTGAAGAATCTCACAACCTCTTGAGCTCGAGAGCACAGAAAATTGAAGAGTGCTTGACTTTGATATTTGGAATTGGAATTGCCTGTTCGGTTGAATCTCCAACAACCAGAAAGGATATCAGTGATGTTGCATCTGAATTGCACTCAATTAGGGGCAATCTTCTTGACTAGAACCTTCTAAGTTACAACTGGATTGTGAAGGCTTTTATATGTGCTGTATGCTTTGTCACTACTGCGTCTTGTATTTTAGTGTGTAACCGTGTGTTTGAGGCCTTGAGCCCTCAATGTAATTAAAAGAATAAAAGAGAGTAACATCTTGTACAAATCTATTATATTACCCTAAATCTGAACATATTATCCCAGTAGGTGATAAGAAAGCAAGCTGTAATAGTTCAGATTGAACTGCTGCTGTTGATCACAGTACAACTAATACCAATAACAGTCCAAAGGTTAGAACAATTTGCTCAACCATTAAAATGCCTCCTGTCAGGTCCCATTACCACCGGACAGGCCTGGAGTAGAGATTCGTAGAAAATGGAAGGGCCATTCCAAAACTTAAAGTCAGGTTTTTGTGTATAACCTTGGTTTTTTTATAAGAGATCAGAAACAAATTATCCGAAATTAACGTCAACAAAAAAGCATAAGCTTTCAACTATATTAAACATGAATTTCAAGGATGTGAACGAATTTCAGTCATAGACAAATGCCCCCCTATACATGTCGTCGATGAATTATCGGATGAGTTGTAAAAGCATAACTCCTAATAAATGGATTAAATGCCTCTCCATAGAGTATACATAATGTTATTTTCTAGGACATCTGAATTACTAATAGCAAAATGATGAATATAATGAAATGGGATTTTACATTCAAGAGTGGAATTTAAGTTTGTTGCGGTCACAATGTGACTTGAGGAGAAAAGCTGGTTCTTAACTTGTAGCCAGCTAAACCAACCGTTTTTTGAGATTATAATGAACTCTGAACACTATCTCGCAAACACAAAACTATCAGCTCAAGTCAGGCGAGTTTCACTACTGCAGATGCAATTTCAGCCTTTAGTATTGATCGCTTCGCTTTTTCGCATCAGGTGAAAAAAAACTATTCCTATGACTCTCAGTTAAGAGATAGGAATGGTACTCTTGTTCTTTTGGTTAAGTTCAATCCCCTTATTTATACGTGCATATTTCATTTAGCTATAAATGAGCCACGCGTTGGCGAAGTGGAGGGAAATAAACCATCATATAAAACTCAGTTGACAATCGAATAAAATGGGACATTGGGACCTATCAAGGAACGAATTTATTAGAATAAACTTAAATTATGCTTCCTGAAGAAAGAACAATGAAAAACTCACAAGTAAGATTAATGTTGAAATAAATAAATAACATATACTAGAGAAAAGTAGCCAACTTTGCAAATAATAAAACGACTAAGACTATTTAACCACATAATGTAAATACTAAATGTACACCTAAACATAATCAGAAACTTCAAGAAAGCTTGGTATACCAAGAAATCAGCAAATGCTTTCATAAAAGACTTTTTTTCTGGCAAAGAGCATGAAAGAGTACACGTCTTACTTAATAGTGAATCTTCCACTGATTTGTAATTGATTTTCTTGCAAATGAAATCAGTTACAAATTCAGTGGACGATTTTAGCAACATATATGTAAGTCTTCCCCGTGACCTTTTTACACTCCTTAAACTATTTTCTTAGCATCATAATGCCCCAACTGTTCTTTAACAATACACTGAACAAACCCTCACTTTGTGTTAAATGCACCTGTCTCTTGCAACAAGCTTGTCCATTGGCCTTTTTTTGCTTTATATATATAGATAACAAAAAAATGTTTCTATAGATAGTCAAATTGCTGCGGAAAACAAGAAAAAAATGGAACAGAGAAAAATCTGATTTTTTTTTAAGGGATATCCAATTAGAAGATGAGAGAGAACGTGGTGTTGAGAAAATTTGCTTCTTAAACTTTTTTATTTTGTCTAATTCCTTTACCTATTTTACTCCTTTTCTAACAAACTCTCTCATCATAGTTGTTTGGTTTAACCAAGGATGTTCTTTGGTTTGAAACTTTAACCACTACTTCCCTTCTGCCTTAGCATATAGATTGATGGTTTTCATCACCAGATTGGTCACTCCAAACAACAAGAGAAAAAAGTAAAGAGCTTGTATGCACAGACACCAGGGAGAGAGGGAGAGTGAGAATAATATAGATTATTCAATAAAACTTCCATGACAACAGCAAGTAAATTACCTTACCCTTCTGATAAAGCTTCACAAGTAAATACTGCACTCCGGGACACTGACAGTTTGATGCACAGCTTCCTATCATCAAAGAGGTATTTAATAAAGATTCATCACGTATGCTAACATACCACTAGCTATCAATACATACATCTAACAACATACATAGTTGTCCTGAGTGATTGTTTAATGTGCTGAAAAGAAAGTATAACATTTGTGTTCTATCATGCCATCAAATATGCACATAGAAACTATAGATTTTAATGAGGGATGGGACTTTATCTTGATAAATATCATATTCCACACAACAATGTAGCACAAGATGTCTAGAACATATGACTACAAAAATATACAAGACTTTGCACCTAGAAAGAAAGCACATTTCATCCTTCAAATTACCTTTGCAACCTCTAGGAAACCTTTGCATGTATCTTCAAAGTTAACCTGTGAAAACGGAAAGGAAAAATTGAGATGGTTCATTATAATCTCCGACAGCCCTCTGATGTTTTTTCTTTTTCAATTTTTCTTTTCATGAAATCTCAAGTAGAAGCAAACTAATAAAACTCATTAACTCACTAACTGAAGCCTAACAAGAACACACTCGGGAGATTAACTAAGGATACTAAAGAAACATACACAAGTTCTGGACACAATATAATTTCCAAATAGAATGATTGAAAACAAAGAAATAGGGGGAAAATAATAAGAACTAAGCTGGATATGGCATAACCTGCTCAGCATAATTTTGTGGAAGAGCTTCCAAAGTGCTATTACTTAGCTCCATCGCGAGATCATAGCAGTGCAGATTGTTGTTAATCTGCATACAATTATGAAACCAAAACCCATAATTACTTTGCATCCAATCATCAATTACACAGATAGAGGCTAATGTGTAAGAGATGCACAAACCATTGCACATAAGGGTTCCAAACCAACTTCTGAAGCAGGTTCCTCAAGTCTCCGCCTTTCAGCAGCTTGAAAATCAATCATTACCTGATTAATGATATAAGTCAACTAATGGAGGCCACTATTTTCTCTGGTACCAATTGATACATACAGCATGTAAGAAAAGAGAAGAGAAGGACAGTCAGAAACTCCAGAGTCAGAAATGATAGCAAGCATGTAAGAAATGCTTCATTATTCTATAAAAGCCATGTTCCAGAGGAGTTAAAAAGAACTAATTTCTTCTAATTAATGCTATTAATTGCACTTTATCCTAGATAAATCTCACTATAGTAATACTTGAGTATTTATTTCTATGACAGCCAAAACCAAAAGAACCTGGATAATTGCTAAAGCAATTCTGTAAAGCATGAGATCTGTGCTATTGTCGTGAACAATTTGCGCTTGTTCTCCAAGGATCCTGAATAAATCAACAGCAGCTGGTGTATATAGCTTCCCATCTTCTGTTTTCTTCGGTGTTTCAGCCTCCAAGATATTCAAGTACCATTTCTTGAAGATAAAATTTGCAAAAGTATTGTAAGACGTCAATATTTTTCCCAAATACATCGAACACAGTACAAAAGGACTGTAGGTAGATATTTTTACCCTTGTCGTAGCTTGCATTCTCTCCACATAGGAATTCATTAGGGGATCCATGGAACCACTCTCAGAACATACTTGAGCAAGAGATTCATCGACACCAAGCCCAATCAGGTTTTCTTGGTATTCAACTACCCAACCAGTTACCTAATTGCAAAAAAGAAGAAAGAAGTCAGGACAATAAACTGAAAATAGGAAATTTAAAATTGTAAGATGAAGCTCCATTGCAAGGACAGTCAGAAGCAAAAAACACTTCAGAAGGTGATTATGAAATCAAACCAAAACAAACTTCAAGAAAATGTAGCATAAAATGATTAAAAAGCACATGAAACCTGCTGAAAACAAAAGTACTTGGCAATTAGCATCCCATGTTTAGAATATTTAGTTTCCTACTTTGCCTAGGGCAGTAATCTAATATCCTGTCTGAAAAAAAAAATTGTATTTGGTTTCCTGCTGTAATCAGATTTGCATTAGATCAGGATGGATTAGTGCATCTAAGAATGACCATCGTCCATTGCTAATATGTCAGTCCTTGAGATGTGTAGGGTCAATTTGATACCTAACAATTTGTCAATTTAAAATTAAAGACGTTACTACCAAGATATATTGAAGATCATGATGGCTCATGTAACCCTGCACTGGCAAAACAAATTGGTTTTTTTATTTCTTAACCATATTTCGATGCTACAATAGTATGTCTCCAGCTTCCAAGGGAGCTTCAGGGATTAAAACTTTACAAGTAAACTGTGATTAGGATTTAAGTTAGAATAAGTGATTTTTATTTTGTTTAAATGTGTGAGCTGATTTGTTATTGTGATCAAGGATGTATAGTATTGAAACCTAAACCCTAGTTAAAAAGAATCGCTTTTTATTGATGAATCATAAGCATAATACAAAGAGTCTAGAGAAAAATAAGATCGAGAAGTTATAGAAACAGACAAGTAAGATCAACTGCACCAAACCAGCCTGGAAAAGAGCATTGAGCAGCATTCAACTTTGGGTAAACATGTTTGTAAGCAACAGTGCAGAATATGAATTGTTTTTGGGAAGAGGTACTTGAAAAACATCTGAGTATGGCTAAGCTAATAATTCACCAGTCAGCCAGCTACTGTTTATATTTAGTAGAAGTTTTGTATTGTAGAACACACACGGATGCCAACCCAAAAAAAATGCAGAATGATGGTTCTCAAACAAAGCTAAATTGTTATGATTGTGAAATGCAAGTTTGAAACAAATACAAAATCAGGAAAGTACTTTGAAGATCTCTATGTTCGTCATTTCATTTGCCCTGTCACTGAGGAGTCGAAGCATTCGAACAAATCTCTCGGTATACAGATTGACCATGAGTTGGAATATTTCATATCTGCGAACATAAAATTTCCATCAAATGAATAGTATATTTATTTAAGTGAGCTGGTCTAAACTAAATTCTTTCCAATTTAATCTCGAGTATGTGCAGATGTATTCCCGCATGCACACTTTCCAGCATGCTCTAGAGTCTAGACCCATGGGAGCAAATATGTAAGCTTGATACATAAATGTTGACTTATTCCCTGCCAACCTAAGCCTTTCATTCCCCTTCTATTTTATTTTTTATTTTTTTTATATTTTTTTAATGTATCCGCACACCACCTATCCCATGATACCGGTAAGATTTGAACCCATGACCACCACGGTGTTAATTAGACCATATAACCAAGACACCATGGTTAATTGTGTGTAAAATAAGACTAAATATCTGTTTTCTGTCGTCTCTGCAAGAAGATAGAACTGCAGGTGAGGTGGTTGTTATGTGTATGATGAAGAATACAAGCAGAATATTTTAAGTCAAGATTTGGAAAGTAGTTCAAAGATATCTAGTTTTTTATTATTAGGATTCTTATAATTATTAGGATTATTTCTTTAGGATTCTTCAAGGATATCCCTAGTTATTCTAGAGTTATCTTAGCCTCCCTATATATAGAGGCCTTTGTAGCCTTTTATTGGCAGATTGAGATTAATAAAATTGAAAGCTTTCTGCTTCTCTCCAGGTTTGTGTGATGCAACCTAACCTTAGGTGTGATGCCCAAGTTCTCTGGGTGTGATGCCTAGAAACCCTACTGGTGTGATGCTAGTAGTTCTATCCCTTTTCTTCTTAAGTTTCTTATTCTAAATCCCTTTTATTTCTAACAATCGAGACTGCTGCAAATAAACCCTAGTTCTGCAGTTCTTTTGCTTCTTGTCCTGCATCAGTGTACCAGTTCGCATATACTATTGGATCAGTGCAGTAGTAGTCTAACAGAGATGCACTACGACAATAAACTAGTTCATGCAGCAACAGAAAGTTAACTTAATAACAATTGCAGACCTAGATAGCAAAAGAAACATATGTGGCATTCTGGCATTCATATAAGTATGATTGCTCCTCTAGTCTTCTGTTTTGCTTTTGAAAGTTATATATTGGGCTAAGCAATACATGACCGAAAAATCCTTTACAGAGAGGCATAGCTCGAGTAGAACAAAATATACATGAGAACAAACTATAGAACTGTCCCTTTTCATTTCCCCAACTGAGAAACTTTACACCTCTTATTCCTAGACGGTAACTTACTCAAAATATTAGTGTGAAGAAGATTTCTTTCATCAAATTTTACAGAGTAATCCACATATTAACATTCTTTTAGCAATGAGCTTGAGCAAGAAATAGCAAAATTCAACTTTCCATTTTTACACCACTAATTAATGGTTTCTTTGGTTAATATTACATTCGAGCGAGAGAGAGAGAGAGAGAGAGAGAGAGAGAGAGAGAGAGAGAGAGAGAGATAAAATAGAGCCTCTCTCCACCACTTATAACAGAGTAAAATAAAATTTGGAATGCTAAGACTCTTCTTAGTAACACTACCCTACTGTTACTACTGCCAAACCATGGAAATATCCCTGACATCGAAATTAAGAAGTATTTAGAAATTACCAAGGGGTAGACAAAGAATGCAAAAGGATATTAACCTAGACTTTTTATCTCAATCATAAAGCTTGGTGAATATTGATTCTAATAACAATCACTCTATCCTAGAGCAGTCAGAGCCTTTCAGCATCTGAGATAAGGAAATAGTGGGAAGTTTAGACCTAAATAAGAAGACAAACAGATGTATTGGCTCAAACATTACAAACCAATGAAAATAGAAAGAGCAAACCTGGGGGGAAAACAAGGGGCTGCATGGTCGTATATATCTCCAAGCTCTTCTCCAATCTGAAATATTTCATCCTTCATTTCAGACCACACAAAAAACGATAAAACTTTTATATATAATCAAGCTTAGTAGTCAACTGCCCGTACTGTTCGAGCTTCCTCTAGTGCTGCTTTAAAATCCTTGAAACAAAGCTGCACCATAAATATAAAGTAAGAATAAGATAAGTACACATGTCAGAATATTTATCTTTCATCACTTAGAAAAACTGTTTTTATTTTCAATGCACCTCTGTCAGTAGCCTATTGAATCTTCCTTCAACAGTCTTCCTAATTTGATCATAGCATTTGTCCTTGTAGCCTTTGCCTTGTATATTCAGTTCTGCTGTGTCATATTTCTCGAAGAAGCTATTGCTGTGGTAGTTTTTCTGCATACCAACATTGAAAGCTAATGTATATAAGATGTATTCAGGTGTAATATAGTTTGACGATGCATACATGATAATTGGTAAGGTTAAAAAACTGAAAATCCCGTCAAGAGAATTACTTGGCAGTTCTACGAGGATTGGCAATTGATGCCATGGCACCACCTCCTTCAGCCTCAGCTGCTTCTTCAGCAAGTTGTTGGTCAAGGATTTCTTGCATTTGAACAACTCTAAATGGGGAAAACATGAGAGAACAAAAAAGACAACTGAAGAAAAAGATTCTGAATTTCAGAGAAACATACCTTAAAGCGCGCGCCAGAGTTTGCGGGCTACAACATAGAAATGGTTAAATGAGTAATAGAAGGAACACTTTTAATGGCCAACATATTTGTAAACGGCATAAAGATCATAAACAAATTTTTATCATTAATGAAAGAAATCTTTATTGTCGTTCAGCACCAAATCAATGAAATATCATCAAATTGACCAACCAAATTTGAATAACCATTTATCTGACATTAATCTGTAAAGCATATAAACAAGCTAGCCACTCTGTTTTCTTTCAGATTGGCTAGCTCGTCTGCAGATCAAAAGAATCTTCTTTTACAAGTGGACTGTCACAAGTTAATACTACAGTATTTGCCCATTACATGAGGGCCCATTTATTGGTCATATTTTTTTTGCACAGGGGTCAGGGTAGATGCATAAATACAGAAAGAAGGCAATTTGAAGCACCAGAAAGCGATACAAAGAGGAATTTCTTGCTCCTATACATAAATTCAATTTTCACTATCACAGAAATGCCATCAGAATTTTAGAAATCACCCTCCAACAAGAGATCAAAACCTGAATCTCAAGCAAAGATTAAATGAACTCATTACCTACCAAGCCATGTGATTGCGAATAACTATTCAAACTTGGAATGCATAAAGAAAACAAACTGAAGCTGTAACAGCACAATTAAACTATTATCCAAATTACATAGAGAATACCTTTCTTTGGAAAGATTATAGAAGTTGGAAATGTGGCACCATAGCATCTTCTCAAATGTCTCCCAGGTCCTATCAACATCTTCAAAATATTCCCTAAAATACACCAAATTAAAATGGAAAAAAAAATCTTATTAGGACTCAAATCACAAATTGTGCCTGGCAATATCAAATAAATAAAATAATTAAGCGGGAAAGTAAATGTCATGGTTTCATTCCCATATATTCGGGAGAGGGGGGGGGGGGGGGGGGGGGGGGGGGGGGGGGGAATAAAGTATAAACTTAGGTTAGTGGGAAATCTGCCCTAGCAAAATTAGATCTGCCAAGACATAGCATCAAAATTCTATGTTAGTCAATGCGATTTAGCTTCTGCAAAGACTAATTGACCTTATCCTATTGTTTCATGCCTAAGATCTAAGAAAGACGGTACAACCTCAAAATAGAATTGTGGATAGGAAGTATAAATTCCTCAATGAACTAAAGAAGAAGACATATACCTTAGCCTGCCAACCTCTTCCTTGTGGGATCCTGCAGCTGGTAATGCAAACCTCCACTTTCCATCAAGAGCTGTTAACCTCTATTAACAAATTAAGGATGAAAATTGTGGATAGGAAGTATAAATTCCTCAATGAACTAAAGAAGAAGACATATACCTTAGCCTGCCAACCTCTTCCTTGTGGGATCCTGCAGCTGCTAATGCAAACCTCCACTTTCCATCAAGAGCTGTTAACCTCTATTAATAAATTAAGGATGAAAATTTGGAAAAATAAGATAAAACAAAACAAATGGAGCATAAGATATATATTGATATGTAAATTTTTCAGAGCACCATTAATTTAGTAAAGACGTGAGGCTATTGACAACAAGATGGAGTCACTACCAAAATAAGATAAAAGTATAAGAGAATCGCCAAAGAAAGAAAAGAGCGAATAGTGACTTCAGCAGTAGATTTACCTCATAAGTATTAATGAGTTCCTTATCATCACTCAAAAGAATCCCGAGCCTCAGAGGCTTCAACAGAGATTGACATCATACCCTCGACATCCTATCAAAGAGCAACATATTAGCTGGTAAACCATACAGCAAAGCATACTCACCAAATAAAGATGTCCCACAGCTTCACATATCTAGATTTACACTTTCTTTTAAAAGCATTTTTCAACAAAATCATCATCAATGAACCATCACCTTCTGGTACAACGGTTTATAGTAGACTTTGAAAGTTAATGTTAAGGATGTCAATGTTTCATTTGTTTACATTTGGACCCTTATAGAAAATAACTTATTATCAATAGTTATTAACATATCCCCTGGAAAATTTTGAGAAATGTTTTATTGGCTCAAACATTTTGAACTCTGGTCAGGCTTTCCCGGTCAGATAGTTTAAACTTGTAAGAAGCATTGTAAAGTGGGGGCATCTGCACTGATGCAGCCTTTGATACAACAAACGAGAGATAAAGAAACATGACAGGGAAGAAATAAAGTCCATTGGAGTCATTAAAGGTGCGCACACACACAAAAAGGTTGCGACAAAGAAAATTGAAAATTCATAAGAACAAAGTTCACAAACCTTCAAGGTTGTGTTCAAGTTATTCCTCGCATTGCTGAGAAGCTTTATCTTACCATGGTTTTCAATCAAAGTTTGGCATTCTTGATATAGCCTGATGCAGAAGGCAATCATATCAACCATCAGAAACGGATTAATGCTGCGCAACGACTTATACAAAGCATCTAAACTACAGAAACAATCTCCCTATAACCATAAAGCCTTTAGAATTTTCCATGAGCATACTTTTCAATAGAAACAAAGTTTTCACGGAGTTGGTTTATTGATGTTTGAGATAAGGACAGGGATTCCAGCCCAGCTTGCGCTTGTTCTACCTGCAGCAAACCACTTTCTTGTAAGACAGATGGGATACTAGTTAAAGTGCAAAGCTTTATGAACTCTTAAATACATTTAATAGTCAACAAAATGTGTATATGCAACTTTCCATCATGACAGGAAAAATTGGACAACAGTTTTTGCATGTACCTGCTCGGCAACCATTGTACTAAGTTGTGCATCATTTGCCTGACAATATAAAATGTAGCAACTTTCAGAAGGCCACTTCATTATAAAGTAATTCCAATATGTGTCTCAAACAAGACTATCGCATGTGGAAAAAAAAAAACCAATGCCGACAGCACCAACTGACGATCCACCCAGATGCAAACATAAATTAACTTAAAACTTCAAGCAGAATACACTCTAGGCCATATTTTATGCATCAACTGCTCAACCAAATTTAACACTCTCTCAATTCAACTACCCATTTTAGTAAACTTTGAATAAAGCCTTAATGTTCCTACTACAAATTTTATTGCATTCTTTGGCATCCTCCAACATATGCAGCATATGGCAAAAAATAGCATAAACCGATAAAGCTATTTTCTACCAAAAATTGGCGGGCCTATGCCATCAAACTCACTAGGGATCCACAAGATCAGCATGGTCTCCAACATAAAAGATTAAGACAGTGCCATAGAATCATATACAATTGATCAAGAACCGTCAGTTATACACCACTCTTATCTAATTCGCATTATGATATCGGCAGTGTCCTATAGTCCCATGATGATATCAACAGTTCATACAGCAAAATACAATGTTTCAAATTAAGCAATAGTACTGCAATTGCAACAAAAATCACAGAAAAAAAAATGGACTAAAATCTCCGTGCCGAAAAGACATGAGTTTAAGTAGAAGAGTGATACAGTTCCATGTAAAGTAATATTTGCATTACACTAAAAATGAAGAAGAAATTCTTCTCCACTAGTGATTTCTACATTTAGAGATGCCATGCAAAGTAACGGAAGCAATTGAATGAACACCAGGCGCAACAGTGTTGCGATTGAATCCCTAAACTGTGATGAGAACCTGTTGGCAGAGCAATGTAATCGGCCTTAATGGAAGCGATAGACTGAAGGAGGTCCGGCAGAGACAACAGCTTCGCAACCTCGCGAACCGCGCGCTGCTTCCTTGGCTTCCACACCAAGATCCTCCACCATCATCCTTCTTCGATCTTCTGCTCTCTCTCTCTCTCTCTCTCTCTCTACAACGACGACGTTTTTGCTTCTGATTCTGATTTTAAATTCCAGATTCATCTTGAACTACTGGCCTTGTAACTTCTAAGCGTACAGGAAAATGAAACGTCTCTTTCCTTCTTTCAATATTGCAACCAAGTCCAACATGGACTTTCTTTCCGTGGTTTTTTCTTTTCTTTTTTAGGCAAAGGCTAAAATATTACTGGATAACTCAACACACTTAAAATGTAAATCTCATTTTAATTTATTTTAAATTTCATAAAATTTAGATGCTCTACATAATTTAAATATTTTAACATGTGACACATCACAGTGTTAACTTGCCGTTAACTCAAAAAAAAAATATATGTGTGTGTGTGTGTTGTGACGAAAAAGCATGTTCGCCTGGTGGGATTATTTGCTACACTCCCTAACTATGAAGATGTGGCGTCATTCTTGCGTGTTGATAAGAAGGGTCAGTTTTATTGTGACAATAGTATCAGACCGGCCTATCCCTCTTTCACAGCAGTATATTGGAATTACTGCAAGGAAGTCATGGCAAAAGTATCAATTGATGAAGCAACTCTGCTATGAAAGGGTGATGGCAGTAGCTAGAAAACGTCAAGTTCTCATTTTGGTACACTCAAGGAAAGAAACAGCCAAAACAGCTAGTGATATAAGAGATGCTGCACTTGCTAATGATACCATTGGCAGGTTTTTGAAAGAAGACGACGCTAGCTGTGGATCTCAAAAGTCTTTTACCATATGGTTTTGCTTTTCATCATGAGAGCAGACCGCCAACTAGCTGGTTTTGCCAATTCAATGGATTGATAATAAATGATATTTTGATGAAGTTAGAGAAGAAGGATTTAGCCTGGGAAAGGTATTATGACCTCTCTTCACAGGAGCTAGGGGAACTTATTCATTTCCCTACTTTGGACAGAACACTTCATAAGTTGGTCCACCAGTTTCCCAAATTAAACCTCGCAGCCCATCTGCAGCCAATTACTCACACAATATTGAAATTTGAGCTCACTATAACACCGAATTTTCATTGGGAGGACAAAGTTCATGGACATGTGGATCCATTCTGGGTAATATGGAGAATATATAATGATCGAGAGCATATTCTCTATCACGAATATTTCTTATATTTGGATGAAGATCATACTTTGATCTTTACGATGCCAATATATGAACCTCTTCCACCTCAATATTTTATCTATATTCTGTCTGATAGGTGGCTTAGGTCCGATATTGTTTTACCTGTTTTATTTAGGGACCTCATCTTACCTGAAAAGTGTCATCCACCGTTGAGTTATTGGACTTGCAACCACTTACGTGACTACATTAAGGAATCCGTTATACGAAGCTTTGTATGATCAAGATCTCAAGCATTTCAGTTCTGTCCAGACTCTGGTCTTCACTGCTTTGTATAATTCAGATGACAATGTTTTAGTTGCTACACGCCTACACCAACAAGAAATGGGAAGATCATATGTGCAGATCTCTCCTTAATTAGCAGAGGATTTTAGTATTTGATCAAAAAGAAAACATAAGATAGCACCTAGTTGTGACTCTTATGTGGGGCTGAAATCAATCTTGGAGGTTTGTCACACGCGATGATCAATGTCAATCAGTTGCTGCATCAGTCATTAGGCTCAAACGACATTAATTGAAGGTCTCACCGAGGCTAAAATGGCCCTTAAAAACTCGGGTGAGTCATCTATTTGGCTTAAATCATTCTTGAAGGCAATCAAAAGGTAGAAATTGCTCTTCGAGGTTCATATAAGTGTTCGATCGAGTAGGCTCAAATTAATCATGCCAATTGGAGGTTTTCTCAAGGCCCATAAGTCTTGTACTGGGATCAAATAATGCTTAAATTAGTAAAAGCACTTCCAAATCTTAAAAATACAAGTAGTTGCTATACTAGCTAGTCTCAAATCCTTCTTCGACGCCTCCTGCCTCCCCAAAGTTAAAATGACAGTAAGTCATCATTTGTATGAGTCTACCAGTAGGCTGAAATAATTCTTGGGAGCCTCCCAATGGCTCAAATAGCACTTAATGTATATCTTCTACTAAGCTGAAATCATGCTCGGAGGTATGCAAAATGTTTCCTTTTTTTTGGCTCTACTATTGGGTTGCTGGCCTCTGTTGTTCAAATAGTACTTGCGAGATTATTTAGTCTTCAATTCTGCTCAGAGCCTCGGACTATGCTTGGAGATCTCCCCAAAACCTAAACTTACACTTGACAGCTAGAACTAGTTTTCTAGGCTCAAATCAAGCTCAAAGGCCTCCCCCCCCCCCCAAGGCTTGTGTTGTATTTGAAGGTAATTTATGCAAGTCTTCTAAGGCGGATGACAAAACGTCTTAAGTTGAATCAGAGTTGACATAAAAGTACTAGGCTGTACTGATCTTTCTAAATCTACTGCTTATTCTTCTTTATTTCTATCTCTTTCTGCTTTACAGACTTAACCTAGTTATGGCTTTAGACAGGTTGCAGGTGTGCATTAGAGCTCCATAGCAACCCTGGGGATCCAAACCAAATTTGATGACTATGGGAGAGACGAAGCAAGAGCATGCTATTAAAGACGTTGTGACATCTGTCAAGGAGGGCATCTATTGATTGTGTATAAATAAGATATCGAGTTTAAGGCCTCGTTTGGTTCGCGGAAAGTAAGCATCAGGAAAGGAAAGTTGTTCATTTCTTGCGTTTGGGATGGAAAAGGAAATGAAATTCATTCCTAAACCAAAGGAAAATAGAAGGGTAAATGGTTCCTTCCGTACTCCAAAAGAATCATTTTTCTCCTTTAGAGAGAATAGGGGAAAAAATGCGAAAACTCTTAGTTTAAGCATGCCTCAATATTGATCTTACCCTTCTCTACCCCATCATGTACTCTGTTTAGAAAGGAAAATGTAATATCATAAAGACGAGAAGAAAATAATTGCTCGTTTCTTGAAAAAAAAAAAAAAAAAGGATGAGCTTAACCAATGCGTTTATCAACTCATGAAAGGCAACACTAGCACAATGCTCACTGAATCTGAACTAAAAGCTTTATGCTAAGGATTGTACAGTAAGAAAACACAAACAATCCCTAACAAATTCAACCAAACAATTTAGTGATATACCTGAGGGGAGAACCTAAAGCAGATCCAGTAATTTGAGACCTATGTTTTATAAAGGAAAAGACATCACTTCACAAAAGGAAACGATGTTTAACACAATAATGGATATCGTTCATATAATACTAAAAAATATAGATTGAATCTTAAATAGCAGGATATATGGAAAGTACTCATAAAGCTTGTAAACAGTAGGCAAAACTTCAACAACACCGAATTGTAACTAAATATAACACATCGTTTCTAGAATGAGTAACAATGTTAAAATGCATACTGGTGCAGTTGGACTTATACTTCATTAAACATTAAATGCAAAAATATGAAGGTTTAACAATATCTAAATACACCAATTTGTGATTATAATAACAGTTTTACATCCGTTCTTGTTGCTTATCCGATGTCTATTTTGTTATTGGTTTTTAACCGATGTCTTTTTTTTTTTTTATCTTTAACATCACCCACTAAGACATCCGTAGATTTTTTTTTGAACATCGGTTCTTGGCCGAATTCTAAGGCCAAAATTCTTGTAGTGTGAGAACAAAATCAACCATAACAATTATATAATTTATAGATGCTACTGAAAATTATTATACTAGGATGGAATACTCGATCGATACTTTCTTTATTTGGATTTAGATGAAAACATAAGTACTACAAAACTGTAGCTATCTTAAAAAGTCTTGAGAATTGGTGAAAAGTGAATTTAGTTTTTGAAACGCTTCTCTAAATAATGGAACTCAAATGAACAAAAATGCCTCCTTATTCTAAACTGAATGCAAAACTTACCATGAGCATTTTTACTGTATATTAATTGTCATGCAACTACTACTTATACTAAATGATTTTACGCATATATTGACTTATAAAAATAAAAAACGATGGATCAAATTGAGAAGAGATACAAAGGATACGATAAGACAAACCAACAAGAAACATAATCTAATATCAGAACAGATCAGACTCACCTTTCAGAATGAGATGGAACATTATTGGAACCAAATGAAACCTGCAGAAGATGAAACCTACAGAGCAATAAGCCACAACCAACATTAACAAATGCAGTACCCATCACCTAACAAATAGGACATTCTTCACAGTGTCCGAAACATAGTTATATCACTAAAATAAAAGGCAGGGACTCACCGAAAGCACAGTATAAGCACAGTATTAGTTAGAAGAGACTCAGCAATACTCTTATTTTTTTGAAGATCTTGACCTGAAAAAAAATGCTAAAACTCTTAGTCTAAGCATGCCTCAGTATTGATCTTACCATTCTCTGCCCCATCAATGTGCTTATCAGCAATGTACTTGCCATATACATGGACAGAGCTCCATGTACTTCGATTTCAAATCCCTTTTTCTCTTCTACAATTCTAGCCACTCTACATCCAGATCCTGAACTGCCCAAAGCACCTGCATCAAATAGATAATGGACTTTTAATCTATTGCTTGGTTTTTCATAACTTTATGTCAACTTGACATTTATATCCCATAAAATTACCTAGTTCCACTTTAGGTCCTTTTCTTGGTCAGGCTTCAACAAGCTCAAGCACTCATCTTTTTGATACATGGCAATAAATGGTATCTGATATAGAAATATATCAAATACAAAGAAATACAGATAAATTTAATAAGCATCAGACATACATAAATAACAGAAGTAGGGCAATATTGAAATAACCCTAACCTCAAGCATGTGAATGTGATGGAACTCTAAAAAATTTCGGATGTGATCCCAATGTAGAGAACTCTTTAATCTCTTAACCCTACATTTACTAGACAATTGATAGTATATCCAGGTACTCTCATCATTTATGTTATCTGCATCGAATAAAGGAGTACCAGTTCTCTGGCACTGTATTTAGGAAAAAAAAAAAAAAAAGAACGTACATGAACATGAACTGAAATCTTAAGAATCTGTCTATCAATTTAAGATAGAAGGAAACAAAAAAAAAAAAAAGACTACTTGCATTCTTTCCGGAGTGTTAGTGATCTCAATGTGCTTATCAATAATGTACTTACCATATACATGGACAGAGCTCGAAAAATGTATTTATGGGACAAACTGCAAAAGAAATTACAAAATAACAAACAGTTATAGCAACTGAAATTTTCGATCACAAAATCATGAAGAGGTAAAAATGATGAACTTTTATGACAATTTCTTTATCAAACTTACACAAATTAAACCAAATCATATTAACTCATATTAACTGTAACTCACAATTTAAATATGAAAACCACATCTTTGAAGGACAATATAAAAGAAAGAATGCACTGGAAACTCTCTTATAAAAACACATACTCATGAGTTTGTAATAACACAAAGTTACTCCCATGACATACAATAGCAGACAGACTAGAGCCCTAACTGAATCGTAACCATGAACCCTGCCAAATCTATGGTTCTTGATAACTTGCCTCAGTCACTACTGTGACACCAAGTCTCCACAGATCAGAAAACATTTAAAGAGGTCCCCCCATGACCCAAAAATGTTGCACAACTCACTAAAATGAGTTCACAGTTGTACTCTTTACAATCGTCGTTTCCACAACTCAAACCAGGTTTAAACCACACATAAGTAAGGTTGCCACAATAGACCAAAACACTTTCAAATAAATCAACGAAATTGTAACCTTTACAATAGTCGGTTTTATGAAATAAAACCATTTCAAAACAATAAAATTGACTGCTAAAAAATTGTTTTCACAACACAACTCCAATCCCAAAACAATATAAAAATTCATTTTCAAATATCGTTTTCACACCTCAATAAAAAACAAACACAAAACAACACATATCTCTCAAATATGAAATGTTAATAATACCATTATTTCCTTCTCAAACTCATTTATTTCCTCAGAAATCAAATCACAACAATCGCATGATCGTA